>JAHDVE020007305.1:0-269284 GCA_022606495.2 Halesus radiatus | reverse complement strand
TATATTCTATCATCTTTCTATACATTCCCCGGTTGTGTTTATTTGATTTGTATACAAATCTATAGTTCTATTCCGAGCTTGATGAAATTTTGCTCACTTGACGTGCGACAAGTATGCGAAATTTCTTCAAGAAGTACGAACATTGTACTTTAAGGTAAGGATTGTAAGGATAAGGGTGGTTTTTCGAAATTTAATGTAAACAGTGACCCCCTCTTGTTTTGAAGCTCAAGTGTGCAAAATTTCATCAAGCTCGGAATTAAACTGTAGATTTTTTCACAAAACAAACACACACTCGCACGGGACTTTTAAAAAAAATATAATAGAGAATATATACGAGTAGTTAGTTAAAATAAAAAATAAAGAGAATTCTTACCGAAACGTCAGGCGTTAAAAAAAGTAAATTATAGTTATTTCTTTGATCGATCTATTACACCACTAAACAACCAAGAACCTTTTTATCTGTGCGACCTTATTACAATTTAGGAAATCACAATAGAATGTACGACCGATTTAAACATAATTAAAAGATTAAGAATGGAACGCTTAAATGTTTGGAAAGTGCACTGATCACATAGAATATACAGATACTGTTCATACATCATCATTTTTACCTAGACTTCACTCAGAAGGTAATACTTTTTCAGACATAGTAGATATGTTCAAATGCTTGGAATACAAATACAAACAGACGATTATTGGATACATCCTCAACAATTACATTAAGATACGTGTCTAGAGTATAAGTATCAGTGAATGTGAGGTATGTTTTGAATATTCGCCTCTGTAGCTAATTATTTAGAATGATACTTACACTATGTTATTCCTGCATTTGTTCGTGAGACAAATATTTAGTTGTTGTATTTCATGGAAGCTATCTATTTTATCTATGTATCTACTGTGATATGTTTTGCACCTGTGTGACTATTGTAATTAAAAAAATATGTAAAATTTAAAGCATATTTTCTTATACTTGTTTGAAACCTTATGATGTACTTACTTATTTTATTTTTCTTTTCAGGTGAGGACTTACACTTAAACTGGCTTGCAGGTGACCAAATTCTGAACAGGTAAAACATTGATTTCTTAAAAAAAAAATTAATGATGATGCGGTTCTGATTGCTAACAGTATGGAAGATCTACAGTCCCTCGTATCTAGGATGAACGAAGTATGTATGAAGAATGAGCTAATGATGAATGTAAGTAAGTTTAAAGTCATGGTGTTTGAAAGAGAGAGTACTAAAACAGTGTGCGATATAGTGGTGAATGATGAATACTCGGAGCAGGTCGACGAGTTTTTGTATTTGGGAAGTATGTTTACGAGAGATTGAAAGACTTATAGGTATATTGAAAGTAGGGTGAATGCAGGAAACTCCATTAACGAAGGACTGAACGCGGTTGGCGCTAACAAAAAAAAGAAGAAACGAAGCTAGCAGTCCACAATGGAGTGCTGATACCAACACTGATGTATGGCAGTGAGGCATGGAACTGGCAGAGGAAGTATGAAAGTAGACTGAATGCTGTAGAAATGAGATCTCTGAGACGAATGTGTGCTAAAACCATGTATGATGGTGTGAAAAATGTTGAGATTCGTAAAGAATTCAAGGCCGATGTAAGCGTAAGCGTAATGAGTAAGATTAAGAAAGGGATGCTTATATGGTTTGGCATGTAGAGCGAACGAATGAAGAAAGGAGTGTAATGAATGACGTGAATGTGAATGGAAGAAGAAGCCGGGGACGACGAAGGAAGACATGGCACAATCAAGTGAATACTTGAGTCGGGCCATGTCAGAAGTCGGAATAACAGAAGAGAATGTATGAGACGTTGTATGAAAGTGAATGAAGCAAGAAGTGCATGCCATGCAGTTGTTTGGCGGTCCGTCCTCTCTGTCTACCTCTTCGGAGAAACGGCGTGATGGTTAGGTAGTTAGTTAATACGTATTTTTTCTATAGACTTAAGAAAGTTCTGAAAATTGACAAGTTGAAAATGATTTACTTTTCCCTAGAGCGAGGTGCGCTTGATGCATTTATTAAACCTCTACAAATTACTCAAAATTATATATAATAAAAATAAAACATTTTCAAATGACGTATTATATATACAAAGAATCAAAGTTATGCAATATCCATAAACTATTTATTTTAGAAACCTTGAAATATGTCTTTAAAAATAAAGTAAAATCGAAATTATTAAAAGGGCTAATAGCGTGTTTTATTACACTCAATCGTACACTAAATTAATGCAAAAACACAGCTGTGTTATTGGTTCCCAATTCTTGCTATTATAATTTAAATAATTATGCGTGTAAAAAAAAAATAGTTTATGTTCTGTTTTATGTTAAGAACTGTGGGAAAAAATAAATAAATAAACGTAAACTATTAATTTTGTTCCAACTAAAAAATTACAAAATTAAAAATATTTACCCTGTACACTGAGTGTATAGCACCGGGGCTCGAGGGATTTTCTAGCACCGTAAGGGAAAGAAAAACATTATTTTCGAAAATGTTATATTTATGACGACCAAATGTGTTCAGTGTCTTTTCTCTTCTCTATCAGAATACTGCATTTCTTGGATTTGGACTTATAAATGTAAATGAAATAACAGACGAAATCGCCCATTTACTTTATATTATTACAGTTACTGTATGAATCATCGCCCCGTTATTCAGATTTCAGAGTCAATGTTCTGCCAATGACCGTAAAATCATTTCTTACTGTAAATCAATTTCAAATTATGTCACCACCGCTAATTCTATAACATCATGCAATAGATAGCTGTTTCGCCTGTTTGGTTTGTTGGGCGATCGTAGTCTTGCGGCTTTGAAGCAGTGATGGGCATAATCGAAACATTTTAACACTCGCATTTCGGACGTTTCGAATTATTCGCTCGAATTCTAATGACATTTATCTGGTTTACTGTGTTTTTGAAAACAGTAGAATTTGCAAATATGAATTGTCAATAATAAATTTTTTATCATTAAAGACGATGAAAAAACTAGGATTCGAACTCAGATCCTCTAGTTTTAACGGTACAAGTGCTTTTGTCAATTGATCTATCGAGACCTACTTACGTTAGATCATTTATATCAATCTCATACTTCCTAGGTATATATATCCAGACATCATCTAGGTTGCAAAAATTCCGGTAAAACTTTACAGGTTGACTGGTTATGATCCTTGGCTACGAATCCGGAGGTCGCGGGTTTAAATCCCGGAGTGCGCAAGTAAATTTTATTTGATTAAATTGTGTTATTTCACAATTTACCTTTAATAATAATGTGTAGTTGCGGCACGTTCCAGAGCGGTAGATACTGTCAGTATCGCCCTGGTGAAAGACCAACATTCAGAATGTAAACTTTGCGTGAAATGGCTTTGGTGACTGATGACCAGATCTGAATAGCCAGGTACTTCCCCACCTTCCTTCTTCCCCATCTTAAAAATGTATGTATTATGCAATTTCATACATTTTTACGTCATCTGAAATATAAAACACGTTGATTTTTTTTTTACAATATCATGCACTCATATTATATTATATTATGCACTTGTACCATATACTATGTATCATGCAGATCAGGTTGGTAATATTTTTATTTAAAAACAAAATGTATTATCTACAAATAAAAAAATCTTTCCCTTTATAACTTCTCTGTGTCATGCACTGATGCATTCTTATTCATACACACATATCACAAATACGTTACACTTATATACCAACTATGTATCATGTTCTTTTTTGTTAACTTAAAGCCTTTTTTTTTCTTTCTGCACACAAAATCATTTAAATGTTAAAATATGTAAAAGCCCATCGGGGCGCTAATAAACAAATTAAGCAAATAAATCTCCTTCCCCTCCTCGATACCTTCAGCCTCACAACATTCCCTAACTAGAGATGCCATAGTCTCACTGTCTCCAGACGATTGGGAGCAGTTGGGACTCTTGTGTGGTAATCACATAAAAAAACACACACACAAAAAGACGACAGCCACATAGTATAGGAAATAATTGATGATAATATTAGTATTTTTCAATTTCTTCATTAAAAAAATAAAACCTTTGTTTAAAATGAATTATTTTTTTCAGTAGATGCTTTTTCCAAAGTCAAAATGTTTCTATTTAAGAAAAGTATTGATTTATTTATTGTGCTCGTATGTCGGTGCGAAAGTTCAAGCATTTCGACGTGGTTTTGTAAAATTATGAAATTAAAGTGTTTAGAACATTTTCTTTTCCTTTCTTCCATCCCCCTTTTCTTTACTTTTCTGTTCTCTTGCTCCCCTTTCCTTCCCAAAACTGGAACAAGATGTGGAAAGAGGAGAGGGTTAGACCAAACTAACCTAGCTCAACATTATCAAATATAACTAAATCTTACAATTTAACTTTGTTTACCATACCAGTACTCAACCATTTCTGTAAATCTAGGATTTACTGTAAAAAAACTAATAATTCCCAATTTAGTCATAGCGATTTCAATGGGATGAATGATTTTATTATATATTTATTTCTTGCTAAAGCAATCCCGATGAGTTTCAAAACTCATTTTAGGACGGGAGGAATTTACAATACATAAGTAGGAGATAGTACATACAATTTTACATTGACAGCAAAATATCAAAAATAGAAGTTTCACATACAGACAGAAATAATTTTATAAGGCCAAGTTAAATAGAACAACACACAAGAGAAAACATATAAGGGAACAACAAAATATACAAATATGGATTTACTGATTTTCATTTTCAAATATCCTTAAAAAGTATTCCTTTATACCATCATTTTGGGATTTTTTATTTTTCTGGATGGTTTTGTACATATCTGGAAGCGAATTATAAAGTGTGTAGGCAATGTAGTTTAAAGATTTTATTCCATATTTTGTAGTGTGTGTTTGAGGAATGCGGATTTTATTGTTATTTCGAGTATTGTGGTTGTGGATGTCTTGATTGTAAAGTGGCTTGACGTTAGTGTGAGTTGATTGTTGAGTAATTTGTAGGATGGTGCTGGTGATTTCATACTTAGGAAGGATCGTGATTGGAAGGATACCGGAAACTGAGTAGATGTCCCTGACATGAGTGTCCCATGGAAGTCCAAAAACATTTCTGAGGGCTCGGTTTTGAACCACCTGCAGATCAGCAATCAATTTCTTCGAGGCAAAGCCCCAGATACAGCAGAGATAGGAAATGTGTGAATGTACCATGGCGTAATATACTGCAGTTAGTAACGGAATGGGTAGTAATCCTTGAAGTCTATATAGCACACCAGTTATGGGGGTAATTTTCTCCTTTACATGATTTATGTGGAGGTCCCACGAGAGTTGAGAATCTACTATAAGGCCCAAATATTTTGTTGTCGTTTTCTTTTCGAGGCAGTTGTCACCAATTTTGATATCGAGGCTGGAATTTTTCTTGTTGCCGAATAGTAAATAATGCGTTTTTTTTACGTTAAGGGTCAGTTTATTTATTCTCAACCAGGTTGTGAGATGGGAAACATCGGCATTCATGTCCATTTCGAGTTCCGCTAGGTTTTTTTTGTTATAAAAAATTACAGTATCGTCCGCATAAAGTTGAAGAGTTCCTTTAATGCCCCACTTTGTTATGTCATTAACATATATTAGAAATAGCAACGGTCCAAGAATTGATCCCTGTGGCACTCCACATGTTATTTCACCCAATTCACTCATTTCTCCACCCAGTTCTACTGCCGAAAAGCGATTTGATAGGTAAGATCTGAAAAGTTCCAGAGGAGTACCAACAATACCCAAATGTTTCAGTTTTCGATCAATACGTTATGGTCCACCGTGTCAAACGCCTTCTTTAGATCAATAAATATTGCCGCTGTAAAATCTCCATGGTCAATATGTTTCTGCAGATTTGATATGAAATCGAAAGCTGCACATTTAGTGTTAGATCGTCGTCTGAAACCGTATTGTTTTGAGGTGAGAATTTTGTTTTGTTCGAGATATTTCAATAGTCTTTCTTTGATGACACATTCAAAAATTTTGGAGATAGCTGGAAGTATAGAGATTGGACGATAATTTTGGACATTTTTTTTACATTAGTCTTTATGTATAGGAATAATTTTTGCAACTTTTAGTT
Source organism: Halesus radiatus (assembly GCA_022606495.2). Classification (NCBI taxonomy): domain Eukaryota; kingdom Metazoa; phylum Arthropoda; class Insecta; order Trichoptera; family Limnephilidae; genus Halesus; species Halesus radiatus. Next base: position 263,198 of record JAHDVE020007305.1, on the reverse strand, counting down.
TGTCTGGAAAGATACCTTTTGACAGAGAGAGATTTATTAAGAATACGAGGTCATCCACCAGTTCCTCCTTGCAGTTTTTGAGAAGGAGAGAGGTTATACCATCGGAACCAGCTGCCGCTTTAGATTTGAGGTTGGATATGATCCGTAAGATTTCTGTTTTATTTGTCCTGATCATGTTAAAAGATTGTTTTGCTTGAGGTGCCGTGTAGATGGTATTTAAATCAGTTTTTGAAGTTTTTATGACTGATGCGAGACTCTCCCCAACTGAGAGAAAATATGTGTTGAAAGCGGTTGCAATCTCCTTTGGTTCTTTTACTTCTTCGTCATTTATGACTAGCAATTTACAAGCTATTGTAGGGTTTCGGGAGCTATTTGATATAATGGAGTTAATTGTTTTCCATGTTCGTTGTGGCTTATTCATGTTTTCATTAAGCAAATTCGTATAATACTTAGTTTTAATATATCTTCTATAGTTGGTGACAGTATTACGAGCTTTATTTTTTTCTGTTGTCAAAGGAATACTTCCTTGATTTCGTTTCCAAAGTTTAAATATGCTATTTCGTTTTTTAATCAGCCTATCAAGTTCTGCATCAAACCATGGAGTATTGTTAGGTCTTTTGTCTCCTATATTAGTTTTTAGTTTTGTTTTACACGAATTCATAACATTTTGGAGATAGTCAGCGAAGTTATTATAATTTTTGTTTACATCGTCAGACGAATGGGTAAATTTACAAGTTTTAAGTGTGTTATTTAATTTTTGATAATTTATTTTGTAAGCATTTGATAGGTTTCTTGCGGATCTGTTATTGGGGAGGTTTTTAGGGAATTTTCATAATCCAATATAAGTATATTATGGTCACTAAGGGGATCATCAATATTTGAGATTTTTCCGGAACTATTTGTCCTATTTGTAATTATGTGGTCTATTAGCGAACTGGTGTTGTTAGTTACTCTTGTGGGAAATATTGTGTTACATACATAAAAGTTATACGATTTCAAGGTGTGAATATATTTCCGTGCAATATCAGTGTCTTTTGAAATATCGATATTGAAATCTCCAATAAGTAATGTGTCTTGTTTGTTTTTATTTAATATTATTTCTAAAGAGTCAAAGAAGTCTGTTATATTTGAGTTCGGCTTACGGTAAAAAACATACAGATTTAGAGGTTTAATATTTTTTGCCGTAATCCTAATTCCTAGAAAGGTATTTTCACTGCCGCATTCTTCGATTTTTTTATTGTCGAGTGTATTATGCATGTAAATGGCGACTCCTCCTCCTCTGTCCATCTCACGGGAAACAAAATTTCCAGAGTAGTCGGCAATATTGAAAAAAGTTTCCTCTCCTTTACGTAGCCAGGTTTCCGTGATTACGAGAATATGAACTGTTTCTGAAATGTTTTTTAGAGTTTCTTCAATTTCGTCAATTTTGTTTCTAATGCTTCTAGCATTCATGTACATAATACGCATACAGGAGCTTTTAGTGATGTATTCTTGTATATTGAAACATTTTTTTTCCTTGAAGTTGCCTTTAGCAGTGTTCCACGTAGTCTATCCTTTCTCTGAAGCGCTCATCCATCAGCTTCCAAAGTGGGCAATCTGGATTTGTTGCCCGGTGGGTTCTTGAAACTCCGGTGCAATTTGAGCACGTTGGTTCTTTCGCCTTGTTGGGACATGTGTCATATTTATGACTTTCTCCACAGTGAAAGCAAGTTATCTTCTCTGTACAAAAACGTTGGGTGTGACCAAAACCCAGGCATTGGTAGCATTGCATCACCGGTGATTGATCTTCTACTACAAGACGTTGATATCCTACGTTTACTCGTCCAGCATTTATCAAGGATTTCCAATTTTTTGGTGACGCTTCAAGGACAACGTTGCACAGTAGTTTGTTCCTATGATTTTTTTATATTTAATTCTGAGTTTTTGTTTGAAGTCTAGTTCACATCCTTTATTTTGGGATTCTAGAGACTTCAATAGGTCTTCATCAGAAGCACCTTTAATCAGCCCTTTTATAATTAGTAGCGGTTCGAGTTGCTTACCATCAGTCACTGTTATTTGTCCCTGGAGTCCTTTGCTAAGTTCCGCTTTGAAGTTGTTTTTGTCTTGTAGTGAGGCCATTTTAAAGATTAATTTGTCGCTGTTAGTTTTTCGCATACCCGCAACACCAATACCAAGAGATCTAACATCAACATGCGTTTTTATCAGTTGGTCCAAGTAATCAGAATTTTTTCCCGGATCATCAGAGCTGATCACTACAGCATGACTCTGTTGCGTAGTTCTAGGCCTGGCTGTGACATTTGCATAAGTTATGTTATTTTGGTCCAGTTTAGCTTTGATTTCGGTGACGTTGGTGGAGAGCGATTTTATAGCTGCGATAACCGTTTCCATTGGCTTCGATGGAGAAGTACATTCCTTCACCGTAGCCTCCAGGTGATCCATAATGCCACTTACATACTTCGCAAGGGATGTCCGCTGCTCTTTGTTTAAGATATTGATAGACAGCAGGTTCTTTATTTTATCTTGAAGAGCACGAGCCTATATTTAAACATTTTTGTTACGATTTTATTCGACGACCTAAAATACTTCGATTACTAAAATTCTCGGTCATTTTGAAATTATCTCGATTGTGCACGTCACTACCATGGATGGAGTGGTAGTATTCATCGCTTCATGCTTAAACGCAATTACGGCAACCTAATTGGGGACGTGACGAGAGAACAGGGTCGCGCTGCAGAACGCCAAGTGATAGCACCCGACACGTAGGTAATGGAGAACGTCATTTAACAGACATTCAAGTAACGGGGAATAAATTTGTCGGTTGCAACGTTCTACCAATTATGGGATTATGGAAATGTTTTTTGTTTTATTATTATTGTTTTTAAATGAATGTGGTTACTATAATCCCATCTTGGCATATTTAGATACGAATTATAACTGATTATATGGGTACCTACATGGTTTTTTCTAAATTTTTATAATACATTTATTTTTGCAGTGTCTTTGCAAACATTTCACGCTTTCAGACATCTCATCATACATTTTCAGTCCTCTATACAAAGCAGTTCTGTGCATAGACGTATGTAATAAGATGAGACACTGAACGAAAAAAAGTTGTTCCACTTAGTTGGATGTCGAACATCCAACATTTTATTCGTTAGTCGACCTACGACCATCGACTGCGGTTGACGTATGACATTTATTCATAATTTTTTTCTGTTTAAACACCCAGAGGGCTTATAGATAACAATACATATTTTTTTGATAACGTAAAACATCTATACATTAGAAATAATAAATTTAAAAAAAAGTAAATAAAAAAACAGTATGCACAAGAGTTGGAAGTACAGAAAACATAAATATTAAATTTGGTTTATTCTGCCAATTTCAACCAAATTAACGTTTGTATAATTTTATTTTATTTTATTGAATTATTAATTTCCAGATAACAATTTTTTTGTTATTTTTTTTGCCAAATACATCCATTTCGTTTAAATATTTGTTACTCAGACTTTGTAAACGCTGTATTGGGGAATGTAAACCATAGTTGGAATGAGATATACATGAACTGTTAATATTTGTGTAATCTTTCGACATATGGAAATGCTTTTGTGCTGTGCGTTGTGTAACTTTAATTACATATCTCAAAAGTTTCAAAAGGCCGACGGAACTTTCAGCAGGGAAAGTGACTTAATTAAAATATCCACCTCCCGACCAAAGATTAGAATTTTATTTAACAAGACGTTTTGCAGGGACTGTCTATTCTAGTTATAAAAGTTCTTTGGTTCTGCTACTATATTTTTAATATGCTGTAATCCTTTTCTATTTACTTCTCCTTGGGTTCCCTGAGTATTTTAACAGGATACTGCGATAGGGTCTTAACTGCAAATATCTGATTCTGAGATGTTAAAGCGTCCGACACCTCCAATTTTATTTAAAGAAGAATCATACCTTTTAACTATCGTATCCAGAACAATTACCGTATTGCTTCAGTGCTGTTTTGATTACCCAGTCCGAGGGATATACTTATCATGTCAATTATTTAATTTATCTTGATTATCTAATTCCTGGCTAAAACTGTCAGAACGGGCAACAATCATAGCATCCACATATCAATGTAAATATGTACGTTAGTTATAGGTTTTAAGTCATAAAGTAGTATTGTGAATTAACCCACTTGGTCATAGACATGTATTAGTTTTAAGTCACTAGTTACAAGTCTTAGTTGTATGTCGATGGCTATTACAAGTCATAGATGTAAGTCACTAGTTATTAGTCTCAGTAGTTAACTGATAGCTATAAGTCTTAGTTGTAAGTCACTAATTATAAATCTTAGTTGTATGCCAATAGTAATAAATCTTAGCTGTAAGTTATTAGTTATAGGTCTAAGTCATATGTTAAATAAATCAATTGAGGTGATTATCCTATGAAGACGGCGGTATATAAGTAATCCAATTATTATTATTAGTACCTACTCATAACACAGTACAATGCCTAGTAATCGCTTTCTAGCAAATAATGAAATAAATAAAAAATTATATATATAGTTAATATTTTTTTTTTTTTATAATAACTATTATTACTTAGTAAGTATTTTTAAACACTTACATACAATTCACCACAGTTTGATAATGCCTTCGTAAGATGAAACAGCTGTCACACGTAATACTAATTACCTAACACAATTTAAAAACTATTTTTATATATGTCATCTATAAATGTAATTAACTATGACGCCTTTTAAATCACGAGGGTGGATTCTTAAATAAGCAATTTTTTTGAAATACCTTTCTTTAAGTGTAATTTTTATTACTATTCCTTTGCATTGTTTCAAGTTATATTAAAGAAGATTTATAAGAACCTTCCCAGCCAACAATCCCGTATTGTGACACTGAATGGGGTAATACAAAGCAAATACCTTTTAATAATTTCTGTGATACATTATGTACTTCTGAACGTAAAGAATATAAATTATTTTTCTCATTTTGTCTCTGGTTGAATTTATTTGAGATTTCCATTTAATATTACTATCTATTATATATCCGAGATATTTTAAATTTGGTCTTCTACACAAATCAATACAATTTTTTTTTAAAGAAAGTCAAATATTCCCTGGTTACGAATAACCTGACAATATTTGAAAATCTCCTACTACCATCACACTAAGCGGAAGATGTTGCTTGTGTCGTAAATGGAAAAAAACTTGTATGTCCCAGTGGGATTAATTAATTAATATTTTATTAATTTTAATAGCAATGTTGATATTTATGGTAGTTTCCGTCAATCTGTAAGGTATACAATAAGTTTTTTCGGTATTTAGTATTAATAAATTTATATCGAACCAGGTTTTCAAAAATATTAACTACTCTATTATGTTAATACATATGAAATATTTGTGTTCGTATTTGTGTATGTGCATGTGTATATGTGTATATATTTATATACGAGTATATCGACAGCCATAATACGGACATGTGCTTTTGACAGTCGAAAATCATGTAAAATCTTTTCACACTTAAAAATTAATTAATAAAGTAGATAAAAAAACATCAATTCAATGTGAAGCTCCATGCTTAATGATATAAATGACAAAGAGCTGAAAATATACGTGCTGGACCAAAAAGTTTACAGAAAAGAATTGTGATAATATCCATGACCCATAGATTTTGACGTTTCAGGTATGAGACTAAAAGATTTTCTGCTTTATAGATTAGAATTTTACTCAGCTTAAGGGTGCTACAGTGACTTTTTTAGGCACTTAGTTACCTGGAGAAAAATATACATTTATGTCCCACGTATTTGATTCCATCTGCATTAAGAACCCCGTCATAGTAAAATATAACACAGTTTCAGTGAAAAAGCCTTAAAAATTTTACGATTTAGTGCAAAAAATTGAAATTTCATGTGATATGATACTATGCGGATAACACGCGATAATCCCGCTCATATCACTGATCACTGGATATTGTCACGGAGCGTGGACCAGTGAACACGCGTTAATTAGGACCACGTCGGCTCTGGGATGTTCTAAAGGTTGATTGAATATCAGAGGTGAATCAGTACATTTAGTATCGCCCTTGTTCACACTAAAATTTAAGAAGACGTAGTACTATCCATGGAGTCTTAACCATAGACAAAGAAATATTTAGAACGTGTACGTAACATTTTTTTTTGTTTTTTTAAAAACAAAGACAAATATTCCCTGGTTACCAATAACCTGACAATATTTGACAATCTCCTACTACCATCACATTAAGCGGAAAATGTTGCTTGTGTTGTAATCGAGGACTTAGCCAGCCGAGGAATTGAACTCAATGAGACCCAAACGCGATGCCAACTCAGCCACTGACCGGACATTGCTTTCTTATTTTAAAATATCAGAATATCGCTTGAAAATTTGGGTTCTTTATCTGAAAATTGCGAATTTCGTGTTATTCCCGTGAAAATGGTATAATTCGCGTTAAAATGAAGAAATTCGCGTTTAAAAAAAAATTATGTGTGTACAGCACAAGAGTCACAGCTGCTCCCAGCCGTCTGGAGCTAGTGAGACTGTGGCATCCCCAATTGGTGTATGTTGTGAGGCTGAAAGTAGTACAGATAGGGGAGAGGAAGGTGGGGAAGTACCTGGCTATTCAGATCTTGTCACGAAACACGGCAAAAAAACATTTCAAGCTTTATATTATTTTAAATGAATATATTGTGAAATAACACAAATTAAATTTACTTGCGCACGCCTAGATTTGAACCCGCGACCTAAGAAATCGTAGCCGAGGATCGTAACCACTCAACCACGGAGGCCGTCAAAGAGGCCGTATGGCGTTATCGCAAGCGCCAAATTTTTAGGCCTCTAGTTATAAGTCATTAGTTGTAATTTCTGCGTTAGGTACAATTGTTTGTAAGATTTAATATCTTATACTCGTATTAATTGAAAAGCGAATTCCAGGTGACATTTCATGAAAACATCGCGATTTAAGTTACCTACACATTAAAGTTCTTTTATTGTTTTGTTTTATCTTTTTTCTATAATCAACTGTGAAGCCTTACCTAAAGTGGAGCTTACCTCTGTATACTGTTAAGGTATTTGTCTAACTCTTTACGTGGTAATTCTCAACAGTTGCGCTATAAAATTAGTCGAGTGTTATTATTGTAAACCATTAAACTCACTAGGTTAAGCTTTACAAGAGTTTGCTCTATCTCTCATAAGCAAGTGGGCACTTGCCATGGAGCTTTCAAAGTCCCAGCTTCCCATGTAAGTCTCACTTTAATGACATCCAGTTGCAACGCCGCGCTTTCAGTTCTCAATTATCTGCAGTAATGGCGCCAAACACCGAACAGGAAATTCCTAGAAGCGTCTATCGCGATTAAGACAAAGATTTTTAGCCAATTTATAAAGATTCTCGACTCCCAAATGTCATATACTTGTAGACAAATGAAATGGATTATCTGTTGAAGGAAGAATTTCGAAATTTTAAAATATTTGATCATTTTTGCTAGGTAAGGGTAATTTGAACATTATTTGGGCACAAGGACACGTCCACAATATACACCTCTATCGGGTTTTTGTCTTCAGTGGCGCCAAAGCTAAAACCGCCATAAAATTACGGGAAGCAGAGTCAGTTATAAAATGGTAAAGCCACGGAAGCACGCTGTTGCGGTGGCTGTTTCTTTGTAGATTTTGGCATAAAGTGTAGTTGCACCCGATGACGGCAATGCAGATCGTTTCCCGGATGTTGGTGATTTTGTGCTGGTCTCTCGTAAAGCAGGGTTTTTAATGTTTTATGAGCTCTTTTCAAGTTAATTTATTGTACATGTGGATATTTCTCGTTAAAAGTGTTTAGTTCATGGGTTTTCTCTTCGTCTCTTACAGCTTATGTGTTTTATAACAGAACATGGTTTTTATTTTTTTCTGAGCTTATTTGGAGTTGAATTTGTGCAAAATCAATGTGGCGTCTTTTTAGCAAATATGTTAAATATACAAATACATTTTATGTAGTATTTTCATATATCTTACAGCTATCCTGGAAGACCGCACAATAACTTAACAAAGATTAAACAAAAACTGAAAAAAAAACTCCAAACAAAGTCTAAATAAAAACTATAGGGGTGCTTGTGTAAAGGATGGGATCAGATATTCAAATTAATAGAATTCTTATTTCAAACAGATCAACTTTATTTCACTTCAGACACTCACGATATTTTATCTGAAGGAGTAAAACGCGAGAGATTTTAATATGTAATTATTATGAATTATGAACTGTAAGCCAACGTCACACGAAGTCGAATATCAGTTCTTTTTTCAAACGGTCTGATATTTCGTTCACTGTTGAATACGCATGCGCGCGTTAGCATTGCCACTTGACAAAAGTTGCCAGTGAATTAATTCCATAATCAAGTTCCTACAAAACTAACAAAGTCTGAAGAAAGACCAAAAACCCAACAAATACCGAATACGATCGATCAAAGATTAAACAAAAAACTGAAAAACTACCAAACAAAGACTGAACAAAAACCGACCAAAAACTTAACAAATACCGAAAATGAACGAACAAAGACTGAATATAGTAATTTTAGAGATTGACAGTTCTTTATATAGAGGCTCTCTTCACATTTGTTACTTAACAAATACTGAAAAAAAAACCTAATAAACATTGAACAATAACTAATATCGTCGGTCCAATGCCCAAGTCGCGAATCCTCAAAAGCATCACTTCTAGAAACTGATGTTTGAGGTACTCAAACTGGTTTCAAAAAACAATTTATATTATTTCCCATCATATTATGGAAAGACATCTATGGATTTGATGGGTATTAACGCATGTTGGTTTATTAACAATATTCATCGATTTTTGATGCCAGGTTAGACATTAAATCTCAATACCGAATCAATGAATGCAGAGTGAACAAAGACTCAAAAATACCTGCCAAAAACTGATATACTGAACCAAGCCCGAACGAAAATTGAACAAAGACTGAACATATTCGCTTTAGAGATTGATAAGGCCACGAAACAGGTATGCATAGGGCCTTCTCACACCAGTTATCCGAAGGATCCAACTATTTTCATGTTCATAGCCATCCTGAAGTTTTGATAGGTCTAATCTGAAATTAAATAAGGCTCCCACCGGCACCGTGCTGAAATTTGATTCATTTTCCAAGTTTGCTTGTAAAAGCGGCGCTCATATAAAAGCGCTTAGTATACCTGCATTTTCCATGTATAGTAGCTTGCCACGGTTTACAGTTTAGTGGGTTGATTTAGGGCATGCATTACCGGTATTCGGTAAACCGGTTTTCCAGTCAATGTTATTACTTAGCGGGTTTTTTTAAGTTTAAAATTAATACATTGCGTTGTAATTATATATCATTCACAAAAAAAATATGTAAGTTACAATATATAACAATTAATTAATAATATTTATATAAGCTTGTATGTATGGGTGTGTGTTATTTTTGTTTCTTATTTGTTTATTTATGTGTTATATTATTCATGTTTTTTAAGGGAAATAAAAAAAAAATTAAATTGTTCATTATGTTTCTGATACATTCTGGTAATGAATTAAAAAATACTTCAAGATATGTATATAATCGGATGGCCAAATTGTTTTTTATTTTACATTTTGGAATTGGAAGAAATGATGTTCGTCTAATTTAAAAAATTTTAAATGGCGCAGTTTTGTTTAGCATATTTTCTATATTTGTTAAGTTGCATTCTAAAAATATATATTTTTTAGTTTTATCATTTTGAATTCTTTAAATATGGAATATCTGATGAATATGTGTGTAGTTTGTTTAGAATTGTTTTATTATTAATTTTTGTGATATGTAAAGCAGTTGCGTGTGATTTTTATAGGTTCCACCCCATCCTATAATGCCATTTCGTATATAAATTAATGTGTGACCTACAGGTTTATTGGGTTAACTAAATTAAATCTGTGGAGCTTAAATAAAGGCAGTAAATTGAGAAAAAGGATCATTTAACCAAAAAATAAAAACTTGCCATAACATTTTTTGACTGACTGATAATAGTATTTAAAATAAATAACCTTTCGGTATTTTCTTAACAATTGACACTATTTTTGTTTTAATTCTCAAGCCATTATAATTACTGTTTTTTAATGTGAATGTCTTGGAGTCCCAACTTCTCTCAACTATCGGGAGCCAGTGGGAATATGGAATCCCCATTTGGGTAGGTAGTCCCATCTTATTTAATAATATCTTTAAAGCCTTAAAATGTTAATTTGAAAAATTGAATCGATTTTGAGGCTGGAATGAGTGAGAAGGGGAAGGAGATGGGTAGAGAAGGGTCGGTAAGTAGTAAGTACCTAGGTATCCCGATCTGATCACCAAAAACGGCTTAAGCCATTTCTAGGAACGCGCAACGTTTCGATTCTGAACGGTTTTTTGGTTTTGTTTTCATTTTTCTTTATTTTTTATTATGTTACAAATCACATGTTGTGGAAATGGTGGTATTTCACCAGTGAAATACTGAGTTCTGGAACGACCGCAAAGATATAAGATTATATTAATCAAATGTGTTAATAACGCATAATAATTAATAACATTTTTTGTGATCGGCGGGATTTGAACCGGCGACCTCTAGTTTCAACGATCTTAACCGCTTGACGATGGAAGTCGTTACCGATAAACCGGTATCAAGCAATATGTTAACTGTTAAACCGGTAATGGCACATCTCTGTAAGCTGGCAACCCTGTTTAGTTGGCTGGTTTATGCAGCCATAATGACGTAAATTAGTGAGGTAATTAAGAAGCGCTCAGTGCGCAAATACATTTGCCCGTGCGGGTAATTTAACTCACGTACGCAAGTCGGGCGAAGGCTCTTTTAAATTCAAAGTAATGAGTAAATTATTTAGCGCTCTCTATCGCGGGGAATACTGATTAAGGATTTATGGCGAGATCTTCAGCTTGCTGGAAAAAGCCGCCGCCTAACTTTTTTAACTTTGGATTCTTTTGACCCACTTAAAATAATTCAATAAAACTGATACCAACCCTGATGTATGACATTGAGGCATAGAACTGGCAGAGGAAGGATGGAAGTAGACTGAATGCTGTAGATGAGATTTACAAGACGAATGTGTCCTAAAACCATGTATGATCGTGTGAAAAAAGTTTAGATTCCTAAATAATGCACGGCTGATGTAAGCGTAATGAATAAGATTAAAAAGGGGATGCTTAGATGGTTTAGGTATGTAGTGCAAATGAACGAAGAAAGGAGTGTAAGAAGATATATAACGCAAATTTGAACGGAGCCGGGACGTCCGAGAAAGACATGGCACCACCAAGTGAATCAAATTCTTAAGTCGGGCCATGTTAGAAGTCGGAATAACAGAAGAGAATATATGAGACGTTGTATGAATGTGAATGAAGCAAGAAGTGTATGCCAAGATCGAGTTCTTTGGCGGTCCGTCCTCTCTGCTTACCCCTGAGGAGAAACGGTGTGATGGTTAGTCAGTTAGTTAGTTAGTTAAAAACTTCAATGTTTTCAGAAAAACTCTGTTAAAAATATTGGTCTTAAAGAGGGAAAATACGTACCTTACTCACCAACACACCTACACTATAAGGACAAATATTTAAAATCTACTTAACATTCCAATTTATTAAATATTTAGGCCAGTAAAACCATATATTCCATGCTAAAAAAATATGTAGGCACTGCTTTTCCAAATGAAATTAAAAAAAAGGAAATGAAGAAGTTCTATTACAACATCAAAATATTGCTAAATATGTAAGAAGGTGAAAAAATTGTAAAAAAATATGAAGACAGAGTAAGTAAAATACCACCACAACCTACAGAACAGGAATCCCTAGTGAGGAGGACTGTGAATATACAGGGTGTATCAGCACGCACCCAAAGGACTTTAAACAACGATTTCTGAGCATATTTGGAATTAAAAATGTAGATGTAATTTTGCTGTTTGATGAGATTTTTTTTCATGAAAAGGGAAATCCACCAAGTAATTATTTAATTAATTTATTTATAAAATCTTTATATCATGTGTGTACAAGTTATTGCTCAAATTATGTAAAAACTAATTTTATCATCAAATAATTAGTCATAGTTTCTTCAGTAATTTTAAAGTCAAGGAAACGTTGTAAAGCCGATATCATGGCAATTAGGAGCAGCCCGCACGAGCTTTGCATATCCGATTACTTGGCCCAAGGCTTGTCTAGACCAATAGTAAACAGGTGTATGTGGGTGGATATTATCTGACGTTCAGTTGTCGATGTGTAACCACCAACTTGTAAATATTGTGGTTCTTCTTTTTGCTTAACCTTGGCCTACCCGTTGTTTTACGAGCAACGATGCCATGTAATTTAATCATTAAAAAGAGTTTATTTATTGATTTATAAACGCCCAGGTGGGCTTTGTTGTGAAGTACTATATCTCATGACAAGAAAGTTTCACATTTAGCCCTGTCACATTATTTACCGTCAACTACTCGACATTTAATATTTGTTTCGGTTGATGGTAACACCGAAGGATGTTGTCATTGGTCAAGCGTATTAAGGGGAGAGAGCTGCAACGGGCAGCTACGGCAGTTTCGCCCTCAGACAGCGCTGTGGTTTTTATCGTCAGAGGACGGTCGCATCGGTAGCCTTTTAGTATTTCCCTGTCAAGTCATTATTTTAACTAATATACTGAAAGCATGCCATTAATTAAAATAAAAGATGCATTTTTGCATATTATTGTTAATTTATCATCTTAATAGTTTTTGTCTCCTATCTGCGTCTACTACTGCACTTCAAGATGGCCGGGATAATGTTTATTTTGATTAAATTAGAAGGTTAGGTTTATTTACAGTTTTTTTTGCACGGCATATTCCCTTAAGAGTAGATTTATTGCTATTCAATGTATTCCTTAATAGAGAAATGTTTTAATTTTAGTATTTATCCCTGCATTGTATGGAAAAAATGGCTCGACGCGGTAGTTTCTCAAATTGACCATGAACGAATTGCAAATACAGTAGATATCTCCAAAAGATTGAGCTGGTGGGATTGACGTAGGTATTAGTCGAGAGTGAGTTTTTAGTAAATTTAAGTATAGGCCAGTAGAGCTAGAATCTGCTACTTAACGGCTTTGACATATTAGGATACAATTATATCGATACAGATGTAAATAATTTGCTCATACAAACAGTAAGAAGCAGTAATATTGTAGTCAATGTTTACAATGCGTAGGTATATAGGTTGGAAAAAACCTTATAAAGTTCCCTTCCGTAATTTGTCTAATTGTTGGACGTCTATGTATCGGATTTGAATGTCTCAGTATTGGAAAACAACGAATATAAAATTACGGCAGGATCCAAATAAGTTTAAGATTTTTTGGCATACGAAGATGCGAAATTTGATTAAGTAAAAGGTATTACATTCAATTCAAATTCGAGTAATATGGAAAGATCCTTGACAATCTGAGTTTATTTTCTTGTATCTATATCCCTTAAGGTTGTAAAAAAAATTGTTTCATAATTTGTTTTAGGGATAACAAATTAATAAGTTGACAAAAGTTACGATCTCTATTGAGATACTAGAACAGCTACTATTTCATGTGTGTAACTTTTCCATCTTTTCAAAAAATGTTCCACTAGCAAAAATTTTATAACACATTTCTGGGGAGCGATATTTTATTTAAGAAGTTTTCTGAGATTTTAAATTTCTGTTTCAGAAAAAAGTTTCTGAATATTTTTTTGATCCAGCCACCTACACGATTTGTAGATGTAATGTAAGATATAATTTAATTTGTAATTTTATGCTTTCTTTCTGTCCCTTCAAATGTCTTTATTTTGTACCACAGCCTGCTATTTCAGTCCATTGTGGCCTTTTATCTCGTGATCTCCTTTTTAGCGGAGTATTACACTAACAATCCTTTTCCTAGCTACGTGGTCTGCCCATTTCCATTTAGGTTTTGCCGTGCCTTTGGCAATGTTGGCGACGTGTGAATGATCTTAAAGCTATTTGTTCGTCTCGTGATCGAGTAGTGTTACTTGTACCACCTTCCTCTCGATGGCACGTTGGGCAATTTAAAATTTCTTGATGGCACATTTAGTAAAAGCCTCTGTTTCTCACCATATGTATATCACGTTTTTATGATCGAAAAACATTCCCTTGATACGAATAACCTGACGATATTTAATTTCACGCTACTACCAACATGAAAAGCGGAAATCGTTATTTCTGTGACGATGGGGAGAGATTTGCGTAAGATTAAACCCGAGACTTCTGACTGCGACCCCAATGATTTGAATTACTCGGCTACACACTGTTGGATGCACTGATTATTCGATGTTAAAACTTCTAAAACTATGAAAGTTATTGATAATTGGAAGATTATTAGGAATGGAAATTTCTTCAAATGAAAATTAAACTAATTATTGGAAGAACGTATTAATTTCCTTCGAAATCAGAAGTTTCAAACTTCTCTAATCCTGTGTTTCAGTAACTTCTCTTTAGAGCAATATTTTAGAACTAACTTTTAAATCTAAGTCGCGTCGAAAATTTGTTTACTGATACTAAAAATGTATCGATATTTCCACCAATCCCAGTAGTTTAAAACAATCTAAATTTAGCAGAAATCTTTAAATGTTTTCAATCATTACCTTGTATTTAATGGATGTGTTGGTGGATTACAATAATTATTCATTCACTTGTAAAGTCTATTCCGGGGAGGATTGAAAGCTCGCAGCGGTGTCAAGGATTTGAAGTAGTTTTTGTTGACTTCCGATGTTGTTGTAAACCTACTTGAGAAAATTGCGGTTTAACCTTTGAGGTTGCGTGGGTGAGGCTGTTGTCAGTGAACTCACGTTCTACATCAATATTTTGAACTTTGTGATGAATTTGACGGATCGCTTTTGTGGTTTGCATTTATCACTGATTTTAGCTCTTTTTTATTTCAATTTTTAAACTATGCATCCGATATAACTTCATTTCTGTAAATCAATTTTTACACTCCGACTGTCGGTATCATTATAGTAACTCTATGATATTGTCTATAACTACTTCAATACGATTGTCTTTACTTCATAACCTCTTCCCGTCAAGCACTTGTGAATCGATTGTCAGAGTGGTTGATTAATGATATTGCACTTATAATCGTGTTCTCATTAAAAACAACAATACAACTTAATTGGTTTTAATTTTAATATTTTATAAAGTTATTCAATAAATGAGAACGTAAATTTTCCACTGGAATACTTTGCTTACGTTCTTGGAAATTTAAGTTTATCGATTCTTAATTAATTTTTACTGATTTATCCATTAATTTGAATACATTTTTAGTATGTAATTTTAATTACTTTTCAGTTGAGCTTTTCGTCTACTGACTTTCTTGCTGAGGTGCCGGAAGGGGCGCCTGTATATCGTGGAGTTACTGCCAGTAGCTGGTAACTACCAAAAATTTGGTTTTGAGTAAAAGCAATTTATAGTTTGATCTTTATTCTAAAATTCTGGTTCTCCGCGGCGGTGTACGTGCGTGAAACTTGACGGACATGAGCGGAACATTCGTTCACAGTTGATGTCGGTTTCATGAGAACGGGTCGTTTCGCCGACTCGTTTTTGTATAAATCGGCCCGTATGTGGAACCAGCTACCGGAATCTGTCTTTCCTTCTACATTTAATCCAGGCCTCTTCAATGCCCGCATTAACAAATCCCTTCCTACAGTCCCCTCGTTAACCCGCCTCACAATGTTGACCGACCAGATAGCGGTATAGTTCCCCCGTATGTGCTCTGTACATAGAAAAGGCGCTGTTGTGAGAGGTCCATAAAAAAAATTATAAAAAATAAATCACTATGGATTTTAAGTCAAATGTCACGTATTTATAAGCTGTTGGCTACATGCGATTCAAAAAAAAATCACATTGTTGTGGTAAGTGACTTTATAATATTTTGGCTGAAACGATGCATGAGATTTGGTTTGTTCATTGAATCTGTAAGTATACTTACAATCCTTTTGCTGTACAACCTTTAATATGTTATTGTAGCAATTAATAGAACAACAAAATAATGGTATGTGATGTTACAGGATTTTTGCTATAATAAAACGCTGAGTTTGAATTGTGAATTGAATATTTTACTTTTGTAAGTGGTCTTACAATATTCTTCTTGATGATAAAAAATGGAGCCACGAGATTATTCCAGAAAAGAGAATAGATGAATACCAGGTTTATTGAAATAGGAGGGGCCCCAAAGATAGATTCAACTATTAAAATCATCATTATCTCCGACTACCTAAACGGAAAACCAGCTTTTGGCAATTTATCTATGTCATACTTACCCAAACGGCAATTAAATAATTTAATAATATCTTGAATAAGTGAATAAAAAATTATAATTTCTTCAAACAATTGGTTTTCACTTTGTGGCTTAATTATTACTAAATCAATTAAATAATATGCTTCATCTATTATTATGTATTACTCCTGATGAAGAAAGCATCGCTTTTGAAATATGTAGATATCTTTATAATGATAAAGTGGTGATTACAAAGTATATACGATATATCTAAGTGTCGTATATTATTTAATTCATTTATGAATAAAAAATTACTTTGTATTCACCACTTTATTAATATATACGTATCAACATATTTTGAAAGCGATGCTCTCCTTATCAGGAATATATAGAATACTAAAAAATAATAATGTCAATTATAGACAAATGATAAACATAGAACATCTTCATTCTCTCCGCGATCCCTAAACTTTTGGAAAGACTTGTCTATGACAATGTATATCCCCAGCTTGCCGACCAAATTATAGTCCAACAACACGGATTCGTCAAAGGCAAGTCTAATGTAATGTCGCGGGTAATTTACTTATTTATTCCAACTTTTTATTAACCGGCATGGATCGGGGTCACCGCGTAGATTCATTTTATTGCGATTTAAAAAAAAGCTTTTGATAAGGTTAACCACCTAATTCTTATAAAAAAAATGACGTATAACGGAATTCGATTAAATTTATTACGTTGGTTTGTCTCGTACTTAACAAAACGACAACAAGCTGTATCATTACGAGGGCATACTTCTACGTGGGAACCAGTTACCTCCGGCGTGCCACAGGGATCAATCCTGGGTCCGCCGTTATTTATACTTTTTATTAATAGCATTAGTAAATGTTTTTTGAACTGTCTGTTTCTCTTGTACGCTGAGGATATTAAAATATTTTCCATTGTTAGTAATATAAATGATTGTCTGCTCATCCAAAGAGATTTAGTAAGTTTTGAAGCGTTTTGCAATGAATATAAATTATATCTAAGTTACAACAAATGTAAACAAATAATCTTCACTAAAAATCATAACGCTATCACACACAATTATTATATTGTTAACTACTCACTCGAACACGTACGAGTATACAGTATAAGAGACTTAGGCATGCTTTTTGATTCAAAACTTCATTTCGATGTGCACATTGAAAATATTGTAAATAAAGCTTACTGCATGCTAGGCTTCGTTATCAGAAACAACCGTGTATTTCAAAAACCTGAAACCTACCTCCTCCTTTTACTATATGCTGGTCCGTTCTCATCTTGAATACTGCGCCCCCATATGGACTCCACTCTACGGTATCTACAAAGACAAAATTGGAAGTATTCAAAGGAAATTTCTGCATTGCCTTAATTACATGATGAGCGCACCTAAATGGGGATACGTAAATATGCTCTCTATATATAATGTCTCCACCCTCTCTAACCGGCGAACATACCTTGATCTCATGACCCTATATAAAGTGTGCAATAACATTATGGACTGTCCTACCTTACTCCAACTAATAAACTTCAAAATACCACCCAGAACAACTAGGTTTAACAGCTTATTCCACATTAGCCGGACGCACACAAATGCTGGTGTCAGGGATCCAATGAGAAGAATGTGTGAGTTATTCAATCAAAATCAAACTTTGATGGATTCCGACATACAGTACTTTTAACAGAAAATTGAAAGCTGTTTTCAGATTTAAAAAAATATTAAACAAACAAAACTTCAACGAACAGTGTTTAAACATTGTGTACCTCTTTATTATTTCTTTGTCGAACAATATTATTAATTTAATCATTATTTTTTTCCCTCCATATTCTTGTTAATATTATTTGTAAAGTTTATTTACCTTCTTAATTTAGAAATTGTGCACTTTTACAATTTTTTTCTGTGTACCACAATCTTAAATTCCTTAACTTGTCTAAATATCATTTTAAAGATTTATTTATTTGCATCATATGAATCAATGAGAACTAGCTAGAATGCAGGCGAGTTCTCTAGATACTGTATATTGTTTAGATATATATGACTGTCTGTATCTGTATTTTCTCCTTAAATACATATATTTTTTAAACCCAATGCAAGAATAGAAAAATTATAAACATTAACAAAAATTGATAAATGTTAATAAAAATTATTATAAAACATTTAATTAACAAATTTACATCAGAAATTAAAATAGAAATTATTTTTATTATTAATATTAATGTGAAAATTAATTCAAGAGATAGCTATTTACAAAAAAAGGTTATTAGTTATCTTTAATTCACTAGTTTTTTTTGCAAATTTGTCTAATTGTAAATCGGTTATATTTGTATGTAAATTTTTAAAACCATTATTTATATCAATAATATCTTCTTAACCACTGTCCAGTAAAGCATTGTTCTTGGATGGTATTTACACGATTTCGTACTTTCAAATAGTTACCGTGTTAGAAAACAGTATTTGTACATTTTCCATTTTAATTTTCATCCATCAAATATTTTCCCATAGATAGAATGTAATTTATTAAACACTAGCTGACGTGTACCCGGCCTTGCTCGGGTACAATAATTGATTTGACAGCGAAAGTAACTATCTCCACATAAATAAAAATTCATTTGAATATTTTATTTCATTGCAAAACGTTTATTTTTTTTATTAAATATATCTAAATCATAAGGTTCTTAAGTAAGTACCTACTTGTGTTTTTCATTTTGAAAATATTCTACTTAAAAAAACTTTTTTCTTTTGAATATGCAATCTGTGGCTAAGCAGAGTGTTATATCTATGGGCTTACCTAAATAAAACATGGCGGGTTCAATGTTTTTTATACTAATTTTAAAACCTTATAGCAACAGTTTTACATATTGGATTTCATTCAACTACTCTCTATACCTTCCCGGCACTAATAAGAACAAACTGATCTCTTTTAAGCGAAACCGGTCCTGTAATTTTTGAAAAAATCGAGGACAAACAGACACAAACAAACAAACAAACAAACAAACAAACTAACAAACAAACAAACAAACAAACAAACAAACAAACAAACAAACAAACAAACAAACAAACTAACAAACAAACAAACAAACAAACAAACAAACAAACAAACAAACAAACAAACAAACAAACAAACAAACAAACAAACAAACAAACAAACAAACAAACAAACAAACAAACAAAAACAAACAAACAAACAAACAAACAAACAAACAAACAAACAAACAAACAAACAAACAAACAAACAAACAAACAAACAAACAAACAAACAAACAAACAAACAAACAAACAAACAAACAAACAAACAAACAAACAAACAAACAAACAAACTTAAATTGCTTTTATATATGTAGATAGTAAGCAAACGAGCCGCATATTTATACTTTCAAACACTTTGCGATATTGAACCATTCATCAACCTACCCCAATTGCGGTGCGGTGAAATATTCAATTGAATAATTCGCGGAGAGGTACAGAAAAATAAAATTGGCTTCTACCCTTCAGGGTAACCTCAGGCGTCGATTTAATGCGTAAGCGATGAAAATGTGAATAATTTATTTTAAATGCAATGTAGTTGAATATATCCCTCTGATAGATTCCCCAATATTAACGGATGGATTGAAATATTAGGAATACAGTCGACAGGTGGGAAGTCTGTGTTTTTAATAGCGGTACTTCAATTGAAGCTGCTTCAAACTGGTACATGTAATATATATATATATATACATATAAATATAAATAAATAAATAAAAATATGCGTGGTTATCAAAATGCCGGATTTTATTTCGTACCGCCGTATTTCCTAAATTATACGTTATATGTGAATGATCTACATAGGATTTGAAAGAGGAGGTCTAAAAATTTTTGAATCCCATTGATAGTTCGCTCATAATTGCGCAAATGACCGCTAGAGCGCCGCCAAGCAGCCATTTCGCGTCAGTTGTGAGATAGTGGATATTATACAGAACAAGCTTTTCTGTGTTCGTGAGTTCTGTAAAACTGAGTCGGCAACTGTAGTGGAGTGTACCTTTAGTCTCCATTTTAATAAACTGAATGTCTCTGTACAGCAAAAATCCCGGGCAGACCTCGTGTAACTGGAGAAAACGTGCGAAATTGATTCCATCGTTCTGAATAATCGTGTATTATGATATTATATTATCAACGG
Organism: Halesus radiatus; assembly: GCA_022606495.2. Taxonomy (NCBI): domain Eukaryota; kingdom Metazoa; phylum Arthropoda; class Insecta; order Trichoptera; family Limnephilidae; genus Halesus; species Halesus radiatus. The sequence continues at coordinate 242,789 of JAHDVE020007305.1, read as the reverse complement.
TTTTTATTATTTTTTTATTTTATCCAAATGCCGCACTAGTGTCCATCATATTCTGTATCTAATGAGGGATGAGTTGTTTTTAGAAATCTCATCTAGAAAGTGACCTTCCCCTTGTATTGAAGGTCATTTCATCAACCTTGGAATAACACAAAAAACAAACAAATAAACACCTCCCAGGACAATCTTCCTTAGATATAATATATAGAAGAAAGATAGATCGGTAGATATTTAATTTTTAAGCGATTCCGTGATGTATTCTACTGGAGTCTACTCTCAAAATAACAAAACTGTAATACTGTTTTTGTATTCCACAACTTGTGCGATATCTTCTAATATTTTATAATTACTTAACTGCTATTATTGTATTGGAGTCTGTTCTCACTATAACAAAACTGTTCTACCGTTTTTACATTTTTTTTAATTTGTGTACAATGAACACAACAAACACGGGTATTGTTATATTATTGAGCTACTAACATATTCGCATGATTATTTTTTTATTTACTGCTGTATTTTATAATATTATTGAACTAAGCTCTTGCCGATAAACTACTTGCAGTAGCTTAGCGAGTACAAATTCTGATTGTGTTCAAATTTAATTTATAGTTCCCACTTCTAGACCGCAATAAGTACAATCCGCTAAATTGAGTACTTGAATTTTTAAAATTCCAGAAGGAACGTAGCATTGCCCGATTTTCGTATGAATCAGAGTGAAAATTCCGTTTCTGGGAAACGCTGGAAAATTGTGGGGGTAATAAAGGTAGTAGAAATCCAACATAAAATCATTTCGAGCCCGTCATTGTTCGCGCATTTTATAAATTATTCGCATTTTTAAACGACGGAATCAATGACTGCGATGATGTGTTCTCCGTTATCGAATAAATCAAATTTCGCAACGGTGAATTTCCCGACACAATAACGCACAATGTGTTTTTTTTCACTGTGTAAATAAACCATTTGCCATTTCATAGAGTTTGGGTGCGATTTTAAATCAGTCCCGTGTTTTTTGAAAGGTTAAATATCAACTCGAAGTCCATTCATCACGTGGAATAAACTCAACTGTTTGCTGAAAAAGTATTGCGAACAAAGAATTTGTTAATGTTAAAATTTTAACTATTTTTTTTTTTAATTATTAATTTTTATTTATTTTTTATATTTTAGTTTTTTGTACATTTAAGTTTACAGTACAAATTATTATAACTTATATATCATTGGGTACTTAACATATAGTTAATGATAATTTAAAAACTAATGGATTTTTTCTTGCTTAACTTAACGTGCTTTTTACAATCTATTTTAAATTTATTAATTGGTGTATTTTTGATTGGGTCCGGCAGAGCATTATATCATTTCATCCCTTATATAAAATATTCTATTTTGCTTCTTGGCTTTATTCTTTTTCGGTAGCCTAATTTCCTTACACGTTCTTGTATTATGTCTGTGAATGTCCATGCCATGTTGTAATAATTTTGTTGGAAAAATATATTGGTAACAAGTTGTTTCTGATTTCATGAATAAAAATCATTGCGTTCAATGTCAGCATTTGTTTCACTGTTAGCCAATTTAATTCCTCTAACATTTTAGTTACTGTTGAATATCTTTTTTGCTTTAATATTATTCTCATTGCTCTATTTTGGAGAATTTCTAATTGGTTCTGTTCTCCATAGTTATAGTTAGGTTATGTTAATATTATTTTCTACAATCATTTAATATTAAAATTAGGTTTTTAAATCTCAATAAAAATAATTAAGAATTAAAAATTGAACACTTATTTATTTTTATTATTTTGTCTAATACATAAATGTGTTGCCGAGAAATGCAAAGACATGAACTCTGTGCTTATTATATATAGAGAGATATTGAAACAACTAGAGACATGTCAAATCAGTTGACAGCACCGGCAAGGAAGGGATCTTTTTGTTAACAATTTTTTTTGTGTTTTATTATTTTATGAATCGATTTAATCCGTTTACAGAGAATGTTATTTAAATCATTTAAAAAATTTGTTTCCAAATTTTTATTTTCTTTATTTTATTATGTTTCTCTTCTATAGAAGTGGACGCTATCATCTGAAAAATGAGTGAGCATCATGATTATTAGTGTATTTTAAATCTATAATTAATTTGGTTTAAGGAAATGTGAACCTAAAATATTTATATGTATGTACGTGTGTACAAATTTAGTAAACAATTTATCATTTTGTTATTTTTGTTTTACATTGAATTGTACTTTAATTGCTTTTACTACGCATTTTCCATCTTCAATTATTTTGATGTTTTCGGGTAGGTTGTTAAAGTATTTTTTTTCCCTTGATACGTGTACGAGTATTAATGATGTGCCCGTAATGTGTTACATTTCTGTTTTTGACGTGTATGACGTTTAATGGTACATAACGAGATGTACCAAGTAAATTGAGAGGGAATAGGTACCGACTTCGCTTGGAAGTATTGTGGTGTGTTGAAATAAAACATTTCTTCTCATTTCCTTATCAGAGACCCAATCATATGTGATTACGTCCAAAGGGGGTCGAAATGACATTCTATTCTCCCCCAATGGAAGCAATCTTCTCAACATGCCTTTCATTGATATGCTTGGTGTAACTTTATGTGACCAGCTCAGATATGGGGGCTTCGTCGAAGCCAGAGTTAAGTTAGCCTCTCAGGAGCTGGGCGTACTTTACAAGGCCCGTAGATACTTTAATAGTACAGAACTGCTAATCCTGTACAATCAAAGTGCCCCCCACTGTTGGATTTGGTGGTCACCTCTGTTCTGGAGCCCCGAAATACTTGAAAAAAACCTTCGACTCCATTGTCTTAATAAACGGATTGCAATATTTAGAGCATAGGCGTCAGGTGGAAATGTTTCTATGAAGATGCTCTGAGGAACTAGAGTCATTGATTCCTTCGGCACCGGTGAACAGTTGGGAAACACGCCAAAACCGCGCCCAACATTTCTATAGGGGTGGCATATGTCATATGAGAACAGGTCGTTTCTACAACTCGTTCTTGAGTTCAACAGCTCGGCTGTAAAACGATTTCCCAGACTGTGTTTCCTCCCTCTTACAACATGGAGCATTTCTCTCCTCAAAAATACCTCCCGCATAGAATCTTCAAAGTTGACATAGAAATATAGGAAATTATTTTTCAAAATCAAAAATTCGTGTAAATATATTAAAAGTTTTCAAATAATTCAAATAATCAATTTGCATTGCACATCGCTCTTCATTTATTTTAAAGATGTAAAATTCAATTAGAAGGTCAACATGCGTCAGTTTATAATATACTTTATTGCAATTGCTCGAAGAAATGACCGCTAGAAGAAATGACGCCCTACATATTGTAACTTGATCATGAATAATACTAATTAATGTAGGTCAGAGTTTCTGACTTCCATAACATAAGTAAATAAACCACAATCGGCGCATGGTGATAATACAGCAGCCTACCGGCACCAAGCGCCACTCCCGAGTGAGCGCTGGGCCCGAACGCACTTACCACACACCCGACACAACTATTAAATTTTTTTATTTGCATACCACTATGTTTATAATATTACCTTTGTATTATTTTATATTACTTATGTATTATTTTACTGTATTTATTATATAGGGTATAACAGCACTCACCAGACAAACTTTCACCGATGATTCTTGAGCATTTTATACATAATTATCTTCTCAAAAACACATACAACAAGGAACCACAAACACAACATTTTGAGAAAAAAAAACTTATTATACTATCGTACTAAAAACTCTACAACAAAATCCCACTGTCCTTTAAAAATCACAACCACCACAATAAATTTAAAAATCAAATAAAACACTGGATATGTTTCATAGGTAGATTTGAAATAGAAAATATATTAACACCAAATACAGACTAACACCGTTACCACTCAACTGCACTTAAAACACATCACCCAACAATTATTTTTTTTATTTTTTTCATCAATTCAATATAACGTAATTTAATATTTTGTAAATGAAATCCCAGTGAGGATATCATTATTAATCGTTTTGTTATATAAAAAAAGAAGTTAATAAAACATTATTATTATTATGTATATCAGTGGCGTGCATTGCTATGTAACCAAAGGTAGGCTGTAGTTTCCATGTGCTAATTTTCATCATTATATATCATCATGAAAAATCCCGAACGCCTAGAATTACAAATAAATTATTCCGCTGAGAGCTAAACTTTGGGTTAAACGATTATGATGTAAAGAACAGGTTTTAAAAAAAAATGTTCTTGAAAATGATCATTTCTTCATTTGTATTCTTTTTTATTAGGGTAGGCACAGCTTTTCAGCCTTCGTGGACTGCCCGCTACAGATGTATACCTATATATAGTTTATTTGATCATCTGCTTGTGTACAACTATTATGGAATAAAACTCACTACTTTTATTATCAATAATCACCGAACAGCTATTCCCTAGAAGTGTAATTTATACAGATTTGAAAGATAGAGCTGATGTCGCCAATATACACGAGACCTTTTGACTCCAAGACCCCAGACAGACCAATGAAAATGTTTATCTACTCAAGAAATATTTTTGGTATTTAAATCTTAGATCAATTTTAGCCAAAGTAAGGAAAAATTACACTTATTTCGGGCACACAGACACGACCACAACATACAATTATTCTATCGGTTTATTTATTCAGTGGTAATAACAATCATAGGTTCCGTTCCTTATACTAAAACCCAATACAACTAAGTTCATGCAAACTTCTAACATGACGGATGATTTCTGGCCGACCCGGCGCTATTACAGCTACGGTCAAGAAGCCGTAAAACCTCCCCGGGGAATACTGTTATATGTATTTTGATTTTCCGGATGATCTCAATGCGCATCCCTCCACCTTATTACCACCCTATCGGGAATAAGGGATGCCGCAGCCTCCCTTAAACTTTCCCTCGGTAATCTCTCAAATGCTTTCTATGCAAATATTTCGCTTACACCGTTCCCGACAGGGTGGAACTGCGAATCAAGTAATCAACTGCCCCTTCAAAAGACCATTTTGTTACCTACGCGTACGTAATTAGTTTCATTTAAAATTTATGATTATGTGATTTTTCGAATTAAAACGCATTCGCCTGATTTATTCTACTCTGTATTTGCGAGGGAAAAAATAACTTTGAAACCTGATTTTTGGAAGTCATTTAATCGTTATTGCAACATTTTTAACGTGAAATGAAAACTCTTACGGCCGTACTTCCCAACCTTACTGAGCAACTGCTGAGCCGAAATTTAGCCTCAGCACTGTTCAAATGCACAAATTCGCCTTTCCCAACGAAATTCTCAGTCAAACTTACGATCATCTTAAGTTATCGATTTTTGTGGATTGAAGTTCTCCTCAGTAAAAGACTAGTTATAAAAAGTGTCAACAGAGTGTCAAATGACAGCGAAAACGTCAAATGTCATAGATATCTATGGTCAAACGTCTGAATGAACTATTTTTTGTAACTAACTAATTAACTAACCATCACGCCGTTTCTCCGCAGGGGTAGGCAGAGAGGACCGACCGCCAAACAACTCGCCTATTTTTTGTACCTATTGTGTATTGACAATTCTGAATATGGAGAGCGAGAATGAAGATATTTTTAATGTAATACCAATAGCGGGTATGGACAGCGAATATGAAGACAGCGACGATGAAGATATTATTGACAATTATTGATTGTAAATTGAAACACACGCACGAAAGACAAACGTCAAAAACGTCTACTTCTTTTTTCGCGGCATTAGTAAAAGTCAAGCTAACACTTTATTTTTAACATATACGTTTTTAAATATAAAATGTTGGTGTTTGTATTATAATATTTAAGACAAATAATATGTATTCATAATAAATAGATAATTAGCTCGTCTATGTTAATTTAACATTGAAAGTTTTTAGTTTGATGTCATTTTATTGACAATGAACGTGTGGGGGTACAATTATATTTTCCATAGAAATGGGCTAGTTCTTCATAGACAATTTAGGAAGTTCAAAATTAAAAAATGTTTGGAGACAGTCAAATAAAGCGAATACTTAACAAAACACTTGGCTGATCGGTGGGTCAGATTGATCATTCGAAAAGTTGGGAGAACGGCTGTTAGAATTTTTGTAGTTTTTTCAAAATTTACAACGGTGTAATTTTATATTTAAAACATACTTGATTTCTGATGTTTTAAACTCTGAAACATCAGACCTACTTTTTCACTATTTTTTAATGGTCTCAGTTAAACGCTGATTCTCGGCCCGTTTCAGATATAGATTAATCTGTGATCACTTGATAAGCAAAATAGGATGGCTGTTATGCTTGACAGCTGATCACAATTTGATCAAAACCTGGCGTTGAACGGAGACATTTCAAACGTAAATTTTTTTAAAAAGGCAGCGTTGATCGTCGATTTAATGGTCTTTAAATGTGATGGACCGTTGTTCCACAAAACATAAAAAAAAGAATTCTATGTACAACTCGTCTTATCTTGTTCTATTGTCCTATTCGAAACAGGGATCCATAAATCGCCTCCAGGCGTCCCTGTTATGGTCTCCTTATCCATTATTTATCCATTGTAGGCCAATCCTCAATTTGAGAGGTGGATATGGCTATCGCCGCCCCAGGAACCTTTTGTTGGATAATCAAAACTTCTGCCATAGGTCACCCCAAGTGTTTCGCTAAGTTTGGTGACTTAGCAGTGTTGCCCTGGTTCATATAATGAGGTTTATCGAGTTGGTAGTGGATTAACTGCGTGGTGGGCTCTAATCCGCCTAGCTACGGCTATGAGTCCCAGCTGCTACCGTTATCTGTTTCTTGTCAGTGTCTTTTCGGTTTCCTGTTTAATTTTGAGAATTGTTAATATTATCTTCAACGATTAAAAATATATTACAATGAGGTTTATAAGCTTCAATAAGTTATTAAAAAAAATAATAATATTAACCCTCGACTTGTAGAAAAAGTCAATAGATGTACCATATAAATAAAACCGGATAGGTATATCTGAGACACTATCTAAAAAAATTAGGTAGAGTCTTGGAGTCATAATATAAAGGTAACAGCCAAAAAAAGGGAATTAATTGAGGATGAAATTGACAGTCCTTAGAAATCGAAGTATGATACCGATAAAAATGACGGGACGGATTGTGGTAGTCGTAGCTCAGTGGGTTAAAGCGCTACACCTTGCGCTTTAGATAAACCATGAGGTCCTCATATTATGTATATACCTACATATTATTATATTATTAATTTATTTTCTCGATAGATATTTTATGATTATTTTTTAAGTCTAAATACTAAACGTATCAGCTTAATTTAACACTGACCCAACAGGATCATTCATCAGACAATCTTTACAGTCCGGACCCTCTTCGAACCTTGATTCCATGACCTTATTCCCCGTTCGCTGGTCCTTTGGCTTCAGAGGTGAAACCAATACGCGAAACGTCGAAGGGTCTGAGGTTTCCAACAGAACCTACTACCATAATACCATTCTACTCTATTCCTCTTCAACCATTCTACTGTGCCGTGGTGTATTATAAATCGACCGATGAACGGGGTTTGCCATAGCCTCCCATCTGTATTGTGTCGACCGATCAAATAATAGCCTTGAATTAGACAGACTGTGATCAATTTGTTTTATTACTTACATTGTTAACGATTATTGTGACCTAAATCCAAAACTGTAAGAATATTTCAATACAAAGTTTATTTTTCTGTTTCTCTGTTTATTTATTTCTTCATCTTGAATTGTTTACATTATGATGCAGATTTTAAAATTCAATCTTAAAAATAATGAAATGTTATATAGGTATAGGTATGGCGTGATGAAAAAAACTTACGTATATGGGGCATCGTGTATGGCATGCCATTTTTCAAAACGACTTATAATAAAAACCTTAGGTAATATATACATTTTTTACTTAATCAAATAAGCTCAGGAATCACTGATTAAAATTTGTCTGGTGCATGCCTCTACACCTGTATATAATATGTACATGGGGTGAAAACAGGGATTCTCTGATAAATAAATACACACATTGTTAAATCAACACACTTTTTAAAAGTGATATAAAATCATTAAAACTACCAACAACAACAAAAAACTAAATCAAAATTCTAATCTCACCCAACCTAAATAATTTATTTTATTTTTTATATTTGTTTATTCGGTTAGGTTGGATTAGGTTTTCTGGCTAGTTTTGTTTTTTTTTTCATAATTTTAATGTCTCTTCAAAAATTATAGATGGACGCACGGCTGTTTGTAGCTAGCACGTGGAGCGAGTATGTATGATAGACTTTACCATATTGAAACCTAATATACATGTAAATTTACTGCAGAAAATGATTTAAGCCTTCCAAAAAGCTAAATAAAACCTTCGAGATTAGTCCTTGGAAACAACAATCTCCTAAAAATGATGATTATCATTTTCCGCAGAAGAAACGACTGAAATTTCCTCAGTGTTCTCGTTCCGAATCAGCGGCTCAGTAATTACTCGTCGAGCGAGAGACCTCTACGGAAACTTAAACAGTTTTCTTCTCCCATAGGTAGCTCGTTGAAGTATAATGAAATTAGTTTGAGCGAAACTGCCTCGGCTGTATGGCAGATTGGGATAGTTCTCGAAATTAAACTGGCTTATGTCGGGATAATAATGTTTGGGGGGATCAAAACCTTTCGTTCAATCAGATAATTCGGGTGATATTGGCTCTTCAAGATCCGATCCCGACCCTACTAAATTTGAACTGAATTCCTGACATATTGTAAAAAGGTCGAGAATTTGTAACAAAAAATTAGGATGAATGGTTTTTCCCCTTTTGATCGGTTTTTCAATCTGGTTAGATTTCCACGACAAATTTTCTGGCTATCGGTTTGATGTTTTGCTTGGATATAACTATTTATTTAAAGTTACAGAAACAGGTTACTCCGTCACCTTGGCTCTGGATGCAATATCAGTTCAAATCTGTGACAAAGAAAGCAATAGTTAGTAGATGTTGCTCTTTTAATATCAAACTCAACGATCAACTACATTGTACGATATATTACTTTTTTCGCAATTTTTTGAAATGGCTCGTCAAAAAACCTGAAGGGAACCTTACAAAATTTAAAAAAAAACTTTAAAATTTAGTTAAAATTATAATAAAAGTACTACTTATCCGTTTTACGTTGATTTGATTTGACTTGAGGGATAAATGACAAGAATTTCAAAAATTCTAAAAAGCCCATAAGTTGGTAGTTACAAAATGTTAGTTAAAAGGGGAGATGGACGTCGGAGAGGGATTATTTACAAATTAAAAATAGTAATAATATTACTACGCAATACGATAAACCCATTGTTTTTAAAGACAACAATAATACTTTTTACATATTTTTAAAATTTACATACTTGGACATTTATCAAAATCAAATCATAAAAATGATATTTTTCAGACCGTCCTACGTATGTTTTACAAAATATGTTTAAATGTTGAATATCCCCAAAGAAATACTTTGACGAAGGTTTTTCTTTCGAATGCAGAGAAGAATAAAAAAATTGGTGTAGTTTAATTTTTTCGTTAAAACTTAGAATAATGTTATTATTTGAATGCGGGTTTCAAACATTGATTAAGTTTATTATAAAAAATGCCTGTTAGAGATCGCAATAATTATTTTTCTTTACTTTTAAATTTTTTGAATTTAATATTATGTAAAACATATGTAGGGCGGTTAGAAAAATCATATTTTTGATTTGATTTTGATAAATGCTAAGCGATTGCATAATAATATTATTATCTATTTTTTAAACTCTTAATGGGGGAATTCCATTATAATAATTAAATAAACGACACTTTTTTAATCTCTATTCCAATTTAATTAAAAAAAAAATCTAAGTGGAATAGATTTTAAAAAGGTGTCTTTTATTTTATCAATATTATTATCATTATTAATTGTTTTTGTGTTTAATTCGTAGAACTCCATTTATTTTTTTTTTAAATTTAATGTAAATCAAATTTAATAATGTTATTATTAAGTTCTGCAAGTATTTTTAGTTGAACAATTAGAAATTAACAAAAGAACTAACGACCCATTAAATTTAAAAATAAATTATTATCATTGTTTCAAATTAATAAATAATCCCTCTCCAACGTCCCCTTTCCCTTAAAGTTGTTAATTTGGTTGTAAGTTTTACAATGTATACAGAATATTATAATTAGTTAGTTCAAGGTGATATATTCGTATAAATAAGGTTCATAGGAACTGTTATATTCCCAGCCCTTGCTATAAATCAAGCGTCATTAACGTCAACCCTTCATAATATTATAATCCCCGCCATTGGCTTAAATCAAGCGTAAACTCTTTGTGCACTTCGGCGTTTTCAAATAAATGCATTATTTTAGAAAACCAATTAAGTGAACTCATTATCGATTTTTTACGCGGCCATTTGGGCATAACTCTATGAAATTTCCCACAATCCGGCATTCTAGAATACTATATAAATGGGAACAAGCCGTTCCTCTTAGTTCACATTTCAACATCTCGAAGTAGTCTCCACGCTGTCCTTCTTCATTATTGTCATCGTCTGTTTTCTATTGTACTTATAAGTTATTTAAGTAAATAGAAAATACATGATACATGAGACATTTACATGGAGTAGATACATTAGATCACCATTCTAGGCGGCTGCCTGTTTCATGGTTACCAATGGAGTATAGTTACTTTGTATGAAATCTAGTGTAAACATATGGATTTATTATATTCATTATATTAACATGCTGACAATTGGAAAAATTATAAAAGAAAGTAGGCGATAGAAAGGAGTAAAAGACATTCGTAAGGATTAGATCACAAAAATATACTTTATTTTTATTTTTATACGTGCAAGCATGCATACATGTGCACATAGGTGCACACATACATTCACACGCAAACACATACGCATATAATATACACATATATGTACGCATATATACATATATGTACGCATATATACACATATGTACACACACATACACATGAACGTACAAATGAACATACACATATATACCCACACACCTAAACAACATATACACCTCTATCTTAATACGAGAAATAGGCTACTATCACAATCACTCATTAAAAAGTCCCCAAGCGCCTTCTTAAAACTGTGGTATTTAGTTGTTGCCTTTATTTAAATTGTTAAATTATTGAAGATTTTAGGAGTAAGGAAATTTAAATTGAAGGAGCAAGGAAAAATAGTATAAAATATACAAGTTATTATTCCACTGAACTTCTACCTTCTACTACTACCTCGGGATATAATTATCTACAATCGGCAGATTTTCAATACATTCCATCCAGACATATACTACAACACTACTCCTATGAGAAGAGCATCTTGATCATTGCTCGCTGTGCAAGAGTTAAATGATTATTTACTGTGTCCTCAACCGAGGATCGTAGCAGAATGTATTATAGAAGTAACAGGTTTATTTTATTCATTGCAAAAGCACCATGAATCAGTTTATTATTATTTATTAAATCCCTGAAGGCGATTTCGTTGAACAATTTGATATTCTCTCGTTTCAAGCGTTGAATTGTGTTTATTGTGGCCGGTATAATTAACGCCCATATGAATCTGTAAACCTAAGCTTCATCTTACAGTTTACGTCTCGAGGAATCGTGTTTCTCACCGCCTTGTTAGCTCCTTCTCTTCTCGCTGCTAGAAAAATAGGTCGCGCTCGCCGGTAACCGAATACCGCAATGTGAAGTTTATTAATGTGATGGGGTGCCTCTATTATGATATTTTTTTATAACTAAAGATTAATAATGTATCAATAATGGAGTAGTACCCATACTCGTAAATATATAGGAGTCGAATATAAGTTCGTATTTCATTAGTAACTTTGTGATTCCTTGTTAATTGATCCTTTTATACTAGGTAATGTTATTGAGTTTTTTCTATTGAAAATGTGGAGTTATTGAGTCTTTTCTTGGTTAAAGATATGAGTTTAGTCTTCGAGATATTATAATCGTAGCGCTGTAATAGCCCGGGAGCCATAATAACATCGTTTTTGTAGTGTGCTCGTTTATAATTATCTGGAAATTATTTTTTTTTGTTATTAATGGAAATTGGTTAAAAACAGGTGATGTACTGTTATTATATTCAAGTTTTTGGATATGTGGACAGACTGTAGAGATACAGTAGGGTTAGAAAATGGATAAAGATTGATCAGAGATTTCAGTCGTGTCTTTTGGAAATTATGTAATTTTATTTAACTAGTTGCCTTACGAATTTAAAAACAATTGATCTGTGACAAAATTCTCACTGATGTTAAAGTGTTGGCTTTTGGAAAGTAACCTTGCATATTGATGGAAAAAATATGACGGTGTCCTTAGTTATATAGCTCCTAGATATCTGCTGTATTTATCGGGGAGAGGGACGTCGGAGAGTTATTATTTATTAATTCAAAATAATGATAATATTATTTTGCCATACGATATACACGGTGTTTTTAAAGAGAAACATATTAATTACGTTTTTTCTTTTAATTCGCATGGGCTTAGCATTTATCAAAATAAAATCAGAAATATTACACATTTCTGACCGTTTTACGAATGTTTTACGAAAACATTTAAAAAGTTGAATATTGTTAAAAAATGCTTTGACGGTTTTTCTTTAACATGCCGATAAGATACATTTAAAAAAGAACAGTGTGTAGTTTATTTTTTTCATAAACGATACGTAACTTGTTTTTTTTTTAAATGCGGATTACAATTTTTTGGTTTATTTACAAAAACGTAACGAGAAAGGATTAAAAATATTTTTCTCGATATTAAAAATCATTGTCATATTTTAAATATTCTGTAAAACATACAATAGGACGATCAGAAAATGTAATATTTCTGATTAGATTTTGGTAAATGCTAAGCCTATGTAAATTTACAAAATATTTAATAAATATTTTTCTATTTAAAAACATTACGTTTATCGTATCGCTTAATAATACTATCAATATTTCGAAATAATAAATAATTCCTCTCCGACATCCCTCTCCTCCTTAAGCTATTTTGCTCTTTCTTACATTATCTATTGAACAAATATGATGGTCTCTTTGATTGTATATGTCCTTGAGTGCTAGTATTATATTAAGTCTATCCTCACTTTAACAAAACAGTACTACTGCTTTATTTTTATTTTTTATTTCTAAATTTGTTTAATACTTGCTGATATTTTGATATTTTTATAATACTATTTAAATCGATATTATGTAATTGGAGTCTATTATCTCTATAACAAAACTGTTATCCAGTTTTCATATATTTAAAAAATATTTTTTCATTAACTTGTGTGCATTGATCACAACATGTACCTATATTGTTCTATTGTTGGGCTACATTTGTATGATGATTGTTATTTATTGTTTTATTATATAATATTATTGAACTAAACTCCTGCTGACAAGCCACTGGCAGTGGCTTAGCGAGTACAAGTTCCCATTGTATATAATTAATATTATAAATTCAATAGATAAACAAATAAAGACTTTTGTTTTCATCGAAGATAATATAACAACTCTTAGAATTAAACATGAAACCGAAAAGACATACAATACAAAAAGATAACGGCAGTAGCTGGATCTCGAACCCAGGACCTCATGGTCTAACCGGGACCCTGCGCTTTAATCTACAATCGAGTATGATACCGATGAAAATGACGGGACGCATTGGGGTAGCCGTAGCTCAGGTCAGTATCAGGGTAACGGATACACCACGAGGTCCTGGGTTCGCATCCCAGCTGCTACTGTTATATTTTTCTTTTCTGTGTCTTTTCGATTTCATGTTTTATTCTAGGAGTTGTGAAAATTATCAGCAATGATTAAAAATATATTACCATGAGATTTATAAGCTTCAATAAGGTATTAAAAAAAATACAATATTAAGAATATTAACAAAAGGTTTCCACGAGGAAAAAAAATTGAAAAGATGAAAACGAACGACAACCAGAGATTTTATTATTTGATATGCCATCCGGCTAACCCCTGAAGATTTCGTTTTGTATAATTTGTGCTATCTTGGTCCATATCTACATAATAGATACATTGTGTTATTGGTATTGGTTATCCTGTTGAAATTTTCAATACCATCGATGTTTATTGAAACCAAAATAATAGCCTCAACTTTGCTAATCTGAGTAATGGGTGGAGCATCATTATTTCCAAAGTTTGCATGTTCCATATTAATAATGTTGTGCTCAGCTACAAGTACAGGGTCCCCCAAAAACTAGTCCACGGGCTACACTGTACAGTGGGATAACAACCCGGGCATGGTACTGAGTACAGGGTGGACATCTGTTGTCACTGTCAGAACAAATGGTTTTGTGCTTTGCAAAGTTTAATTAGTCGGTAAGCTTCCGTTCTATCCGCCATATTCAAGTGATATTCTCGCAGTATCTCCCTACTTCATGGTATTGTGTTCTCGGAGTTGTGGTAACGAAGCGTTTTATAGGCATTGTTGCATTGTTTCGTTATTTTACACGCGTGCAATACCATGTTTAGATTAGTTTCTGCCTTGGCCACAGATCAAATAATACATAGAGATGCCCTAACATGCAAGGGAAAGAAACCAAAATAAAGGGGATGACGGCGAGTTAAGCATGCGGCCAATTTAAGTAAAACGGGAAATATTTAAAAAAGGTTCGGCTTGTTTACAAAAACCGAAAATGTTGTTATAGTTATTAGTTTGACTCTTTTATAAATATTTTATTATTTACTTACCGCAATTAAAATCACGCGAAACAAGCGTGGACGGTAGTGAACTAGGCTGGTGCCAAAATGGGCGTCACGTTACCTTTGCCTCCAGCTGTCAAATGGTAATTCAAGTTGACGTCAGTGGTCTTTGCACAGATCACTTGCTTCATTCACGTTCATAAATCCCCTTTCGCACATTCTTCTATTACTGCGACTTTTAACGCATTTGCCTGAACCAATGCTTGATGCCTGGCCACATTTTTACCAACAACTTAATCCGGTCCAGAATCGACCTTGAACGGAGACCGTCCAACTGTCAACAATTCAAAATGACGCTGATCGTGGATCTGAAATCAAATCTAACGGTGTTTGGAATACCACACTCTACAAGTCAGTCAAACGATTTAATTATTTTAATAATTTATTTTAATTAGACCTTGAATCTTAACTCAAAAACGTGTTTGTCATTTTACCTAATCTCTAATATACCTAGATGTGTATTCAGAATGGAAACGTTGCTTGAAATGGCTTTAGCCGTGTTTGGTGACCAGATTTACGTATAGTATATACGTCAAGTACTTCCCCACCATCCTCTTCCCATTATACATTCTTCCCACAAACCCTTCTGCCTCACATGGGGGTGGCATAGTCCCACCGACTCCCGATAGTTGGGAGCAGTTGGAACTAATGTGCGGTATCTTCTATTATAGAAAGAAGAATGTCCGGGGCGGGCGGTGTGTGTTTGTTTTGCATACAAATGTACAGTTTTATTCCTAGCGTAATGAAATTTTGCACACTTGACCTACAAAACAAGAGGAAGGTCACTGTCTACATGAAATTTCTAAAAACTACCCCATCTCCTTTAAAGCCAAATTTTTGTACTACTTGATGAAATTTTACACACTTGAAATAAGAGTTTAAAATAAGAGGAAAATTACTGGGTAGGGATAGGGAGCAGGAGTAGGAGTAGAGTAGGGTTAGGGCTTATAAAACTTTCGTCCAAACTATTTATAACCCCAGGTAATGCCAGATACTTATTCCCATAGGAAGTTAATTAATATCTCCAAAAGATTGGTATTCACTTTGTGGCATCGTTTTTAATAAAATAATTAAAATACTTAAAATACAAATTATAGTTAGGTATTTATGTTTACAATTTGTCCATTCTTAATACTTGACATTAGTTTTTAGTTTTCTATTTGTCCTGATTAGGAAGGCTACGCTTTCGAAACATGTTGATATTTATATTTAAAAAAAGTGGTGTTTACAAAGTGTTTTTATTAATTTAGTTTAATTAATACAGTGGTACCAAAAAAATCACGTTTTTGTTGAACGTTTTAAAAAAATATATTTGTAGGTGATGCAGGGATGACTAGGCATTCGTATGTGATGCTAAGCGTCCGGGTTTCCCTGCTGTTTTCCTATTAATTTCCCATACAAAGGCCTCATTTCATGTAAGAACAGTCTTCAGAATTATTCACCCCCCAAAATATGTCATATCCACGATGTAATCACATTCTTCAGACTGTCTTTGAAATCTCACTTGCGGATGTCTGCTCCGGAGGCTGGAAATACTGTTTATTCATCATAATAAAATATTTAGATTAAACTGGTACAAATCTGATAACTGAAGAGCTAATCTTGACACAAGATGAGATATATCTACATAATATATGATATTCAAAATAAACAGTACAAATCTAAAAGTTGCCAAGTCAATGTTGACAAGGAAGAATTGAGATGTTTCCACATAATTTTCAAAATACACTAACCATCACAAAATTTCCCCGGAGGGGTAGTCAGAGATGATGGATCACCACACAACTCTTTATTGGCACAAGCTCATTGCTTCATTCGATGTTATCGATCGTCTAATACGTACTCTTCTGTTATTATGATTTTTGACATGACTCAGGTATTTGATTAATTTTTTTTAACAGGAACTCCATACAGGAGGCCCTGGGGAAAATAATTTTCTTCGAGGCCTATCATTTTTGGGGATGCTCTGTGGAGGGTCTTTTAGAGGATTTGAATCAGTGAACTTGTGTCTTGAAGAGATCCATGTTGTAGGATGGAGGAAACACAGAAGTCGGCAGATCATTCCACAGCCGAGCTGTTGAAAACAAGAACGAGTCGTAGAAGTGACCCGTTCTCATGTGACAAATGACAACCGTGTGCAAATGTTGGTCCCGCGTTTGGCATGTTTCCCGAATACGCACCGATGCCGAAGGGACCAATGATGCCAGTTCCTCAGTGCATCCTTCATTAAAATACCGGTAGAACAAGGACAGCATTCCCACCTGTGTCTGTGCTCCAAAGATTGCAATCCGTTTGTTAGATAAGCGAATCTATAAAATTGACCGCCCGTTTCTGCACAGAGTCGAAGGTCGTGCCATTTCAAATTTGGACGTCCTGGCTTTCTTATACTTTCACACTCACATCATATATTTTCCTGGCGATCCGTTAACTCGCTGTACTCATCAAAACCATGTAAGTGTCCCTTTTTAACCTTGATCATAACATAATGCTTAAATTTCCATTTGTTCCGGATTTCCACACTTCTATTTCGACTACACGTGGTTTTTCCTCACACGCCTCGGGGGTCTAATATCTATAGCTTTTAGTCTACTTTCATCCTTCCTCTGTCAGTTCCATGCCGCGCTATCATATATCAAGGTCGGTATGATCACACCATTGTAGACTTCTGAGCTCGCTTGTTTTGACAAGCGACTACCGTATTCTCTACTCCATTAAATAGAGTTTCTTGCATTTATCCTTCATTCAATACCCTTATTTTTACAAAGTTGACCATGTATTCTTGTGTAGAAACTAAGTCTGTAATAGAAAATAAATGAATTTAATATGCAGTTCACAATTCGGCCCTGATATCCACGTGCCCGGCGTTCTACGTGCCTTTCGTTTAGGTGGTCACATCGGTATTTGCGTGTTTGCTGGCAATGACGATTCTATCAAATTCCAGTTCTACGAGTTTACCACTCCAAAGTAAATGTTTATTTTAATTATTGTTTTCTATATTTTTGTTTTTAATTTTATTTTTTAATATTCACTTTTATATTTTGCGCTGGTTACATATTTAGTTTGTTAATTTAATTTAGTATTTTTGTAAATGTTTTGTTGTTGTTGTAATTTGCATGTATTTATCCCATGCGTTTTGCTTTGTAATTTATTTTATAAATCAATACCACGTACTTGCTCTAACATAGTTACCACGACTGTATTTTATAATTTTCAGGCAAAATCCCGTTGGGGCGTAAATAAATAAATAAGAAAGTTTTTTGTATTGAGTAATATTCATATTAAGCTCTTAAAAATCTAGATAAGTCTAGAGTTCTAAAGAATACATTATAACTTTGTGAACTGTTGGGGTTACTAAACTATGAGAAAGGCTTTTAATATTTAGTGGTTTTGACACCGTCAAGGATCAGGATGTTAAAGACTCGATTTTTGTAAAATGATAAGACGAAAACAGTATTTGGTAGACACCAATTTTTTCTTAGCTTTTAACTCACAGGGAAGCCTTTATGGTACTTGAGCTTTTTCTTCACGCATTTGTTGAAAAAACATATGATAGTAAATTCAGCATTTTTTTTTGTATTAACGTAGCTATGTAACTTGTACCACATTTAACACATTCACGTGAACACCTCAGCACAGGTTCTCCTAGTGTGGTGGTCACGACACATAACACTCTGTTCACAGTATCACCTCTTCAAACCCACCTTACACTCCACATTATTAAACACCATACAAAGCACCTTTATTATAGTTTCAAAAGACGTATTATGTAGAATGGTACTGTATAATATATGCTTTTAAAAAAATATATTTAAACTTTGACCGGTTTAAGAAACGCCTTTTCTTCGGCAGGACTAAAGTTGAACAAATAATAAATTCCCAAAGAATTCTATCGCTGAAGTGTAGGAGTGGGTAGTATTACACAGGAGGAGTGGATAGGTAAGGGGTTTGTGGAGGCAACAGAGTGGTTTCCCGGTAATACATTATTTACGTCATATGTACCTATATTACGAGTGAGGCTTTTTGACTATGCTGGTACTGTTATTTGAAAAGGTTTTTGATTCAAATGATTTAATTATGGTAAACCAGTTATGAACATGTCGTCGCAGGAAAGCAACATTGCCGTAACAGCCAAAGCCATGTAAAAAAAAATGAAGGATTTGGAGGCTTATTTTTTAACTTCTTTTTTTTTTATTATTTTTAAGTTAACAGAAATGTACATACTTTTTTCACTTTCTTAACTTAACTACATACCTATTTCATGTACCCAATATTAAATCCACTTTTGCCAAGAAATATGAATCCTACCTCGCACCTCTCATATTCAACATTTTCCTAACAGAAACCTCTCACCATATAACGCAAAACAACCTAAAATGGTTATTTAAAAATTTCAACACATGGCTAATGAACAGTCAAAGGAATTGCATCAAAAAATTACTTGCAAA
Source organism: Halesus radiatus (assembly GCA_022606495.2). NCBI lineage: Eukaryota > Metazoa > Arthropoda > Insecta > Trichoptera > Limnephilidae > Halesus > Halesus radiatus. Next base: position 223,613 of record JAHDVE020007305.1, on the reverse strand, counting down.
CTCTCCTTAGTCTGATATTGTTATTCTTATTACTGTTATATATATTTTTATTTTAAACATTTTTAGTATGCCCTTTTGAATAATTCCTTTTTATGTTTTTTAATTTCTTAATTTTTATTTTGTAGCTTTACATTTACACTGTTTTAACTTTTTATTTAAAATTTACTTTATATGTTTTACACTTTTCTTTATGTATTTTTAAGTATTTTCTTACATTTATACATCTATATATTTACTTTGTTACCCGTCTCAGAACAGACATCGTCTAGTGAGACGGGTAAAGTACATGTACATGTTTAAATTTTATGCTAATAAACGGCCGGGTTGCCGGCGATGAAATGATATGATTAATTGTATTAATTAACTACATAAATACATATTATTTTTAATCTATTTTAATACATGTTACATAATTATATATCATATTACTTAATATTACATTGTTTTATTTATATACCTTACATTTTATTTACATATCATATATTATTCCCATCTTACATTATGAATTACAGTACTTACTTATATGAATTTATTTACTCCCACCCAATTCTAATTTGGATGATGTTTAAAAGTATTTATTATCGGTAACACCGATTTAGTTAGTTTAATCACCCCAAAGTGACCTAACCGCGGTTAATAATATCTAAAATACTTGCAGAACTTAATAATAGCATTATTATTAAATTTCATTTACATTAAATTTCTAATAAAATAGATTTAAATAGCTCAAAATCCATTTTTATTAGGTCCAACCTTTTAAATAATACCACAATACCTACCTATAGCAAACGAAGCATTTTTTTTTTGAAATGTTAAATATTTACAATTTCTAAAACATATTAAAATAAATATCAACATTGGGCTAAGTGTGACGTCATGGAAAATCATTTTGATTGGGTGGAATTTGAGTTATTTTTATCTCGAATAACTTGATGAAATCTTAATTACAATTATCGAGAAATGGGGTAAAAAAATAATTTTTGAATATTGATCAAAATTCAAAAGATGCTGAATTTTTGTAATATTATGCCTTGTAAGAATTTCGGAAGCGATAGAGTAAACAAAATTCTTCGGATTTTTTTAGACTTATCCAGCCAACGTTGAATTCTTAATCTCGAATGATAAACTTGTCATTTTTATCATTAAAGATATCTTGTCTATTTGAAAAAAAAAACATTATTTCTAAAACTTAAATTTAAGAATTTCACAGAATTTGATTCGTAAAAGTAACGTTTGTTGTGAATTTGACATATTTATATAAAAATATCCGATTTCATCGATATATTACACAGTGTCCGGAAACTAGTGTTTCAACGCTAAACTGGTAAATCTACATCACATAGAGAAGAACCAAAAAACTTTTGACCTGATCTTTTAGATTTTTATTTTTTATACACTTTTTTTTCGAAAACTAAAGGGCTAAATTTGGAGGCGGCTCTTTGCTTCGACAAATTTTAAAAGTCCATAAACAGCTGATAGTATTTCGATGCAACCGTTTTTTTTCGAATTGGTCCTATAAACGCCATGTTCTTTTTTGTTTTCGATTTACTCGAAAAAAAAATCTTAAATTTTTAATTCTTAAAAAAGTTACATCACAAAATCGACTCCAAATGTGTAGATTCACCATTTAGTTTTTGGACACCATGTATATGATATTACACTGATTTTTTAGCTGTAAATTATACAACAAACTCCCACCTAGTATCAAACAAAGTCATTCAATCAATAATTGCAAATAGTCCAGTAAAACTTGGCTTAAGGAACAGAACAACTGACTAGTATTCTTAAAAAATGGTATAGAAGTTACTGAAAATACAATACACAAACTTTGAAGTTGAAATATAAAAGTTGCTGAAACTCCCTTATTCAAAACCTAGTTCGCCCCAGCACAGGATCTCCTTATGAGGAGGACTATGAAAATAACCTTATATATATATACATACATTTTTTTTATACTTATACCCTACCTTAAAATGTCAAAATTATATAGAAATTAATAAAAAAATAAAATAATACAGATTAAGAAATTTTGATCACCTGATTCCTAGCTGTTTAAATATGTTACCCTCTGAAATAAAAAAAAACTCTATTAAAACTAAACAATTAATATAGGACTATGACAAAAAACTATAATATAAATGTTTTTTTAAAATATATTTATGCCTTACCTTATTAAAATGCCAAAATTATACAGAAATTAATAAAAAATATATATATATATTTTTAAGTTAAATTTTATGTTTGAATCATGTTCTTGTCCCTTACGACATTGATATTATGGCTCCTTTAAGTTTGGCATTTCAGTGATGAAAAAACGTAAGCTTTCGATTTAAGTTTAAATTCTGAGAGAAGCTTACACTACCCACTACTGCCTCTCCCAACTTTGTTCTGGGCTGGCTCGGATTTCGCTCCTTGCAGCTCAGAGGGGAGGGATATAGAGCCACCCTTCCCCTCAGGCTGCAGCGGGGTGGATTCGAGAACTATGTACTCAGCCATTTTAGCAGAATATAAGTCTCTTTGTTTCGGATGACTATCTGTTATATAATAGTCTACCAGGATGGATTGTTTTATCTCCCTGTATGTAGGACTAACCTAGATTAACTGATGAGGGGGTATTTAAACGCTAAATATAATCATTCAGATTATATAGACATATTCCGCATTATGCAATGATTGATATTTGGACAATTATTGACCGAATACTTAACAAATCTGTTATATGCAATTATTTTAACCATTTGGTATTTATTTATTTATTTACGCCCATTACAGGTTTTTACATGGACATTTACAAATAATATTGAAAATGTACATATGTATTATAATATATAATATAAAAAAGAAACAACATAATTTTACGGTTTAATCCAGATTTAAATAGTTTCAAATAACCTAGCTCTACTCGATGAAAAAAACCGTACTAATGCATGCTAATACTGCAACATTGATGTGCCAAATATTTCAACGACATCGGAGTATTTGTTCCTCAGATCCGTCGCATAGGAGAATAATATTACAATGCTGAAGTTGAATTGTCACAATAAAATGGTATGTACTGTCTTGTCGTAGATGAAAAGCAATAAAATATTAAATGAACTACCTTAAACAAACTTGTTAAATCGCAAATAAATCTACGTTCAGATAATTTTAGTAAATTTAATGAATAAAGTAGATAATCGTAGTCTATGTATTCTCTAGGAATACTCATTCCAAAATTTACGTATTTGATGGTCATTTGATGGTTATTCGCATATATTACATTTTCATGTAGTATTGTGGGTCGGTATTTCATAATTTTCAGTTTCAGGCACCCCCCACTTTACACAATGTTTCTGGAACGATGAGTAGCGTGAGGTCCTAGTGTTATTTTCGCGCGCTCCGCGCCTGTGGAATTTTGTGAAGTTTTTAAAATGAATATATTAGGTAGGTTTGTAGGAGTTGGGCGTGTTAACAGGTGTCTATGTAGTAATGACTAATCAATAATATTTGGATGAGTTTTAGTAAAATATTACTTCAAGGGCGCTGTTTCAGGTCGTATTATCATCACCTTGGCACCTTGATAAGTCAGGGCCCGAAGCAGACTGCTCCAATTGCCCCAGCACAGGACTGTCCCTGTATGCGCGTCATTTTGCCTGCTTAGTTTCTAAAATTCTGCTTTTAAGAGTAAGATAGGGTAGGTAGTGCTTATGAAATGCATGCCTCTGGGTTAGTGTGCTTAATACGTACATTGTACATTTCGCAACCCTAGTTGACGGTCTCCGTGGTCGAGTGGTTACGATCCTCGACTACGAATGCGGAGGTCGCGGGTTCAAATCCCGGCGTGCGAAAGTAAATTTTATTTGATTTAATTGTATTATTTCACAATTTATTATTTTACATAATAATTAATATATTTGCGGTTCGCTCCAGAGTGGTGGATACTGTCAGTATCGCCATAGTGATAAACCACCATTCAGAATCGAAAAGTTTCTCGAAATGGCTTTAGTCGTGTTTGGTGACCAGATCTGAATAGCTAGGTAGTTCTCCCACCTTCCTTCTTCCCCTCCTCAAAAACTTTCAGCCTCACAACGTACCCCAATTGGAGATGCCATAGTCTCACTGGCTCCAGACGGTTGAAAGCAGTTGTGACTCAAGAAAACCAGTTAAGAAAGTTGATTTTCGAGTTAAGTGAAAAATAGAGAATTCCAACTGTTACCGAATGTCTGGAGTCAGTGGGACTATAGCATCCCCATTTGGGATATGTATAAGGCTGGATGGAGAGGGGAGGAAAACACAATGTCCAGACTAACTTTTTTCTTGTGCCTTAGAGCACCCATATTATATACATTTTTACATATCGCCTGTATTTTGTCCTATCAGGAATTACCAATCGCCCTGCATATTATTATAATAGCTCCGTTATTAATTTTACTGCCTCCCGATTCAACCACGTCCAGCATTTGATATTCAAGATCGGCACCACCGATCTATTATTATTTACTGTAACAACCAGCGACTGGGCATTAAATTTTGACGACAGTCGGCAGTCAAACAATTGGAATGGATGGTCCAGTTACCAGCTGTTACGTCGGACTGGCTGTCGCGCGGTGCCAATAACTGGGATTTATACTTTTATTATTTCTCGCTAGATGGCAGCTTCTTTACAGAGTCGAGATATAATGATTGTAGTGTGTGTTGTTTGTGTTGCGCAGAGATATTCTATCGTAAGAGAATGGGATTTTATTTTTACATTATGTTCGGCTCTGGAAATAGTAGCAGTTATGGATAGATTAATAGAAAAAATTGTTGATTATGTCAATGTTTTTGTAAATTTATCACATCAAAAAAAAAAAACTTAAAATCGTATTTGGAAAGGAGAACATTTATTAAATCAATTAAAGTAGTATTTGTTTGTATTTGGTATATAAAAAAATATTTTTTTTAATATGTTTTAATGATTATACTGCTTAAGAGTCCACAATTAGACAACTACACGACTACTGTCAGGAGCGGCACCACGATCTCTTATGTTACCACATAGCAGAACAGACAGTGTTGGCTCAGCGCAACATGATACAGGGTATGGTGTTGCTAAATAATATCTCTCCTGACATCTGATCTTCATTATAATCCGTAAAGGTTTCAAGAGAGATGCAAATATCTCATTTTAATTAACTTTTCTGTTGAATTGTATTTTTGCTGCTTTATTACTGTTCATGTGTATAATAAACGGACCTAGTCCGTTACACAAAAGGAACCTGTCCGGGTTGGGTTTATGGCATCCCCGGGGTATGTTGTGAGTCTGAGGAGAGTGGGGAAGGGAAATAGTTGGGAAGTGGAAGGTTGGAAAGTTCCCGACTATTCAGATCTGGTCACTAAACACGACTAAAGTCATTTCAAGAAGCGTTTTGATTCTGAATGGTAGTCTTTCACCTGGGCGATACTGAGAGTATCTACCACTAAATAAATATTATGTATATTCACATAAATACTGCCTATAAATTTTAAAGTAATTTTCGCACAAGAGTCGAAACTGCCCGTAGCCAGTGAGACTATTCTATCTCCAATTTGGGGTATGTTGTGAGACTGGAATAAATGGGATGTGGAAGATGTCAAAGACGAAAGTTGGGTCATAATTAATAAAATGTTTTTTTTTTCTATAGCCCCATTTAGTGACTAATATCACCTCAGGGGCGCTTTTCACTTTCTTATTAAAGTTTGTACCCCTTTTAAATAGATGTGTTTTTAGACTTTTCTTAAAGGTATTTGCTTTCTGACCTCAAACTAAATGTAAGGTCATTCCAAGAATGTAAACCTAGTACATTGAAAGCTCTGTTCCCAAATTTAGCAGCATTCATACAAGAGGATTCAATCACTCTCTTCGATGCATCAGACTTAGCCGACCTGAGTGTGAGTTACCTCTGAGTAAGATTTTCTCTCACGCAGAGATCAGTCAAGTGTGATGGTGGCAGCCCGTTCAGTGCCTTATGTACCATAAGATAGCTTTTAAATTGAGCTCTTTCTGTGACTCGAAGTCAGTGTAGGAAATCGCGTAGTGATCTGAACGTATTTGGTGGCACCGCGTACTAGACGAGCTGCTGTGTTGAACACTCCTTGCAGTCTGCTCAAATGTGCATTAGGTAGACCTGCATTCAGACTATTGCAGTAGTCCAATGTGGAGACCACAAGAGCATTTACAGGAGTCGTATCTGGCTATTTATATTTTTTGTCACTACGTTCAAATTCGAAAAGTTGCTTGAAATGTGTTTAGATTTGGTTATTGACTAGATCTGAATCGTATAATTCTTAAAACATTTCTTCAACTACGTGTGGTGTTATCATACAAACATATTTTATGAGAATATATTCGACATTACAATTTCGGAAATAGGATTGCAGTGGTTCCTTTCCGAACCATTTATATCAGGGGTTTGAAAACATTAAAGAGGTCGGGGGTGTTTGACCTTTTATGACTATTTTTTGTCGATTCTAAAGTTTTCATTTAAAACATTCTTGTTATACAACATTATTCACTTCCCATTATTATGTTAATCTTTTGATATCCCCAGCTTGGTCGGACAGCTTTCATCAACTTCTTATTCCATCCACATTCGCCTCGTTTATATCATATTTTACTGCTAATTTAATAAAACCACCCCTGGTTGCAGACTGCACCGTGAAAACAAATTGCACTCTGCTACGTGTGCAGAATTTCCAAGACCGTACCTTTGATAGTTCCATTGTAACCTCTCACAATTTCCCATATACGACGGAGATTACAGTGAAACTCTCACGCAGAACCATACCTAACCTACACCGAGCATTGACGCTAAGGTCAGGAAAGGTGTTTTTTTCTGGAGTCACCTACGTTGTTAGATTTTAGTTCCTACAAAGATGTCTCTGTTCTTGACAAATTATATGTAAGATTGCGCATTTTTTAATTATTGTTCACACATGTGAAAAATTCATTCCGTGTCCTCGGTAGTTAAGCCTCCGCATTAAAAAATTCTATTTATTTATTACAAACTTACCTTGAAAACCTGATGTTTTTATGCACATAAAAAAAGACATTTTTTTAAGATAATCTATATTCAGATGTTAAAAAAAAATTACATGAAATTCCTTCGACAAAAAAAAATATATCTTTGTATGTCCGAAAAATATAAATAACACACGTGATTCTGTTATTTAACATGTATAGGTATGAAAAATTCTCATAGTTTCTTTAAATGCTTCTTAAGTCAGCAGATTTGAGTTTTTTGCGCCATTCTAAATATGTCGTGTTTTATTTAGTCTTTTTTAAACGAGCGTCCCGCCTAAAGCGTTATTTATTTTGGCGCACTCCCTTTCTCTTCCGTATTAACATATCTCATTTTTAAACAATGTTCCGTTTCTGCTCGAAGAACTGGGAATAACTGGGTCTTAAATTTATGTATTGTCCTTTTTAAACATTATGAGTAATCGATTCAAGTTCTAAAATTAGTAAAAAAAAAACGATGTTTTTTAAATATTCTTGATTATTTTAAGGTCCAGTTTCCCAAATATAACCCCGAAATATATAAGAATATCGCCGGTGCATTTTGACTGTCTATGAATATGGCTCTGACGAACCTTATGCTACAAATAACTCAATTTCGCTAAAATGTCATTTACGCCATTTTGGCTCAGGACCCTCGATGAATTGGTTTTCTCGCAAATGAAATCTCCTGGTAAATACAACCTACTTTTTGGCAATTATGAGCAAATTTTTACATTTAAAAATTTTTTTACTACCAGCTAAAAAAATGTTATAAAGGCTATATAACAGTGGTTGAGTTGGCATCGCGTCTGGGTCCCACCCAGGCATAGTGTTTGCGATTCCTCGGCTGGCTAATTCCTCCATCACGACATAAGCGACATCTTCCACTAAGTGTGATGGTTGCAGGAGATTTTCGAATTTAGTTAGGTTATTCGTTACCAGGAAATGTTTAACTTTCTTTAAAATAAAAAGGATGATTTTGTAATAGCCCTTCACTCGTAACATATAACTATGGGAATTATTTTAAAAAACACTTTGCAATCGCATATGATGCGAAATTTGTGTTATTTTTTTTTCATTCTGTTTCAATGTTTACATTTGTTTGACTACAGACGATAATAAATGTTTTATTATTCCATCAAAATATTCTGATGCGTTTTTACGAATCGAATAAATTATTCAATGGTTTATTATTTTGAACACGTGACAGAACTTACCAGCCAGCCGAGCAGAATCAGACCGGCTTTACTTCGTGTCTTTCGTTATTTTCAGTCTGCAATTATGAGTAAGCTACGGGAAGAAAACTTTCACACGGTTAACGTAAAGTTTAGTTCAGTAAGGTAGGAAATATTTTTAATTATTAAAATCTACCGGTCACGGAAAAACTTACTTGGTAACACCGTGTTCTAGATTCTAGAATTCTAGATCATAAAAATCAATATTTTTAAAAATCTGCCATAAAAATCCCTTCCATAAGAAATAAAATATAGAATTAAATTTATGTTATATAAATATTGCGAAATACACACAACACATACTTGAACGATTTACAAATTATACAGAATAAAGTTATAAAAAAGTTTTTGATTACCGCCCCAAAAAACTATACCATGAAATGAACTCGTTGAAAATCCGAAAACTGTACGAATATAATATATGCATATGAATTTTCAAAATGCAAAACGGACATATATACACGAACACAGCATTTATCAGAAAAACATCACGAGTACTTAATACTGGTTAAAAGAAGCAAAGGCTATGAGGGTGTATATATATGCAATCTCCTTACCGATCTGAAAATTGAGAATTAAATAAAACATTTTTTAAAAACTGTTCAGTCTCAAAATAATTGAGCAAAATAACAATGTATAATAATATAGGAATATTTTGTTAGATATTATTTGAAGTACCTAATATTATGTATAATATAAGTAATAAAATGAGATAATAATATTATGTATATACTCGTATGTCTTTAAGTAATACAATATATTGGTAAAAAATAATAATTTCGTATTATCTTCTTTTTTTTTATAACAAATAAGAAAATAAAAAATTAATTACGTTTTAAAAATAAAACAATAAATTTGTGTACATCACTTTTATTTCTTATAAACTTTTACCGACCAGTAGTTTCACTACTGCCGTAGCTTCTTGAGGGCAGTGTAATACTAGAAAAAAAAAAACAAAAAAGAATTACATGTCGGCATGTTTCGACAACGAAGATTCCCCCATCATAGATTAACAGTATACTCAATGATAATAATTACAATTATAGAATAATGATAAACACAGAAAACAATGATGTAAGAATAGACAAATTGCAAACATAAACAAAAATTAACAATAAGTGATGAAAGTTGGTAAGTAATTAATTAAAAATGTAAAAAATTATTGAACTAACTAACTAACCATCACTCCGTTTCTCCGCAGGGGTAGGCAGAGAGGGCGCACTGCCAAACAACTCGATCTTGGCATACACTTCTTGTTTCATTCACATTAATACATCGTCTCATACATTCTATTACTTCGACTTTTGACATGTCCCGACTCTGGCGTCCCCGGCTTCTTCTTCCATTCACATTCGCGCCATATATTCTCCTTACACTCCTTTATTCGATCATCCGCTCTACATGCCCAATTTATCTAAGCATACCTTTCTTAATCTTACTCATTACGCTTACATCAACCTTCCATTTATTGCGAATCTCAACATCTGAAATTTAAAAAAATAAATTATTTTTATATAAATTAAAAATATACTTTGTATTTACCACTTTAATTAAAATATATAAATATTTCTCTACATGTTTCGATAGCAATGCTATCATCTTCAGGAATAAATGAATACATTTGAGTATTCATTTATTCCTGAAGATGATAGCATTGCTATCGAAACATGTAGAGAAATATTTATATATTTTAATTAAAGTGGTAAATACAAAGTATATTTTTAATTTATATAATTAATAATGCCACAAAGTTACCAAATATTTGAAGAAATTATAAATTATTTTTATTATTAAAATGTGTAAAATCGAGAAAATAAAATGGTATAAGAACTTAATGATCGTTATTGTTATTAAAATTTGTATAGTATTCTAAATATAGGTATTAATGTGAAAATAAAAATTGTAGACAACAACATCACAGTAAAGTTTTAGAAGATGTTGTATTCCAGATGCCAGATACTGACGTCCTCCATGGTCGAGGGGTAAGGCTCTCGACTACGAATCCGACGGTCGCGGGTTCAAATCCCGGCGTGCGCAAGTAAATTTTATTTAATTATATTTGCGCACGTTCCAGAGTGGAAGATACTCTCAGTATCGCCCTGGTGAAAGACCACCATTCAGAATTGAAACGTTGCTTGAAATGGCTTTTAGCCGTGTTTGGTGAACAGATCTGAATAGCCAGGTATTCCCCACCTTCTTCTTCCCCTTCTCCTTCCCCTCCCTAATACCTTCAGCCTCACAACATTCCCCAATTGGGAATGCCATAGTCTCACTGGCTCCAGACGGTTGGGAGCAGTTGGGACTTTTGTGAGGTATTCATATAAAAAATGAAAAAAAATGATGCAGAACCAATTTGAAAATTTTCCTGTTTTCATAAATAGCTTCAAACTAAGGAAATTCTTTATAGCGCGGTCTCATAAATGGTGCATATTTTCCCCTTTGCTTTGCCTCATACCCCGTTTCAATATAAATCCAATTCGCTTCACATGAAAACAAATTGTCACGTTTCAGAACGGCAGGGTTGTCTCCATGTGTTTACGTTGCAATTTTGTAAGGTTGGTTTCACACCTTTCTTTTCATAACCTGCCTTAGGTAAACATTAACCATGTTAGCTTATTCGCTGACAACTTTCCATATTCATCTCATACTCTTTAAACATATAAATAATTTTTCGCGTTTTCAGATTTGCAGCAGTGTTCTCACCGTGTTGATTTGTATGCTGACACATTTTTGTATTCGTCTCACAGACTATGCACATAAATCCATTTCGCTGTACCTATAAAGAAAACATATCATTTATAAGAACAGCAGGGTTGCCACCTCGCTTTCGTCTTGTATTTTGCTTCGGTTTTATTAAAATTTGTCTTTTTATAACCTGCCTCTACATTGATATCTGTCTATATTCGAGGGTTGCAATTCTAAAGAAGTTCAACTCCAAAAATACGTTTTTTAAAAAAATTTTATTTGCGAATTTTTTTTTCAAACTTCTAAAAGTATCTTAGTAAAAAAGATTTTCACCATTTTATCATGCCTATTTTATTATTTAAATGAAAAAGATCTTTTTTTAAGTCACTTTATTCTATTTATTCGACCAGTTTAGGTTGAACCTTCCTCAGGACCTTAAACGTATAAAGTAAAATAAAATACCGATATTTAATATATTATGATGAAGCAAGTGATAGGGGGGGAGACAGCATATCAGAGTTGAACAGGACAGAGCATCAGAGAGGGGTGGTAGAGGGGCAGGGAAGAGTAGGGGAAGAAAGGGATATACTTTGAATCGGACTTTTGAGTTAAATCTAATTGTTTATTTTAAATTTGACAATTACTATTTTTATTAAATTTTGATATTTCTAATTCTTCCAAGTAATTAAGGCGCAAATCTAATCTATTTTTATATTCTACTTGCAAGAATAAGTAAACTTTTTAAATGTTTTAAGACTCTACAAATGTTATTTTGTTCAACATTGAAGAAGATAATATTAACATAACCTAAATGAAACATGAAACCGGAAAAAACAAGAGAAAATAAAAATATTTTAGTCGCATCTGGGACTCGAACCCAGGACCTCTGCCTATCCGGGGCAACCGCTTTACCAACTTAGCTAATGAGACGAGTTCAATTTATGTCATCTTCTTCGATATCAAATCTCAAATTCAAGATTTGTCAATACTATTTTCCATTTTTAATGCCATATTATTTTCTTCATTAATCCACTGGAGTATGTTTCCATATTATGGAATCCTCAATTTAAGGTATACACAGATTTAGTAGAAACTGTACAGGCTAAATTTGTGAAATACTAAACTACAACTAAACTACAATTAATGTGTTAACTTTACAAAAAAGTAGTATTTTGTCAGATTTCTTCTACATAATCTGCTAAATAATAAAATAGATAGTCCCGAATTGCTATCCCCTGTTGATTTAAATGTTCTAACAAGTTGTACCAGGCACACTACGCTACTTCATCTAGAAGTGAAGAACACTAATGCAGCAAAGAACTCACCAATTACTTGCGCGATCACAACATATATAGACCAGGACAAATTAATAGTCATTTTTTATCATTCTTTATTACTATACATAACAAATTTATAAAATTTTCTTAGCGTAATATAAAATGCTTAAAAACCACACTTATTTTTCTTTAAACTTTTATTCGTAGTCAATTTCAATTCTTGATTTAATATCTTCTCTACACTTTTCCACGTCAACTCTCCACATACTTTCTTTATTTTTATTAACACTACTAATACATACATTCATTAGTTAATAAGCATTCGCATCCCAGATAAAATTAAGGAGATATTCTATGAATAGGTGGGAGATACTCACAGTATCGCCCTGGTGAAAGACCACCATTCAGAATTGAAACGTTGCTTGAAATGACTTTTAGCCGTGTTTGGTAACCAGATTTGAATAGCCAGGTATTTTCCCCACCTTCCCATTCCACTTCTCCTTCCCCTCCCCAATACCTACAGCCTCACAACATTCCCCAATTGTGGATGCCATAGTATCACTGGCTCCAGAGGATTGGGAACAATTGGGACTCTTGTGCGGTATTCATATAAAAATGTATTTTAACAATGAAATTTTTTATATACCAGTGGTATCGATTGCAATAAAATGTACTGAGAAGGAATAAATAAATTAATAAACGTTAATTGGGAAACGATAAAAATTATTAACGCACGTCACGTAAACCTTGCATAAGCTTTGACGTAGACATGTATTGAAATTGGTCTCATATGCGTTTTAATTACTCATCTCAACAATGCCTGGAGGGTTGTGCAACAACACACATCACATACCTATATTAATTAATAATGCATGGGAAACAACAGTTTTCACGTATCAAAGGATTACGTGAACAGATAAAGGATACACAATGGTTATTCTTTGAAAATTAGTCACTTTGTGGTGGAACATTATTAAATAATTACCTTATTTGTATTAATTAATTTATTTGAGCTTAAACTAGTTTCGATCATAAAGTCTCTCTCAAATATCCAGCAAAATGGCCCTGGGGGTTTTTTTTTACAATAACGACTCTATACACGTTGTACAAATATTATTATTATTTTTTTAATATATGAAATCATAATGATTATTTTGTTTAAACCACCCTTATATATATATAGATATCTACACGTTTCAGAAGCAAAGCTTCCCTCGACAGTATAAACAATAGGTATACTAAAAATCATGACAAGTATAGACAAATAATAAGCAAATAGAACAAATTACAAACAAACAAAAATTTATAATAAGTGACCAAAGTAGGTAAGTAAGTAATTAAAAATGTAAAAAACAATTGAAAAAATTTAAAAATTAATAAATATTATTAAATACAATTTTTTATATTTTTATTGGAAATTTAATAGGAAGGTTCTGATGATTTGACCACTTAACTTTGTACAGGTATAGCTTATTATTCTTGCTACATAGAATACAAGTAATTATTTCATATAAACCACCATTTATTCATATAATGTCATGATAAGTCAAATAAATAAAATTTTTGAACATAGTGTTATACTACAAATATGAAAAAATAATGTTTACGTGATGCATTATTTGGACCACTGGGTTGCTATGATCGGACCCAATCATTTTCCAACCATAGCGCTTTTTTTAAAATTATATTTTTAATTCGTAGTAAGATTTTTAATAACAAATAATAAATATTCAACAAAATTTAAATTAAAAATCAAACATGGTGATAACAATTAGAATAAAAATACTGCTTAGTTTAAACGTTAGATAGTGCAAAGATACGTATATATTTAGGCCTCTTTTGGCACAGTCGCAAGAAATAAAATAAACCCTAAAGAAGAAACATAATGAACACCAAAAACCGAAACACTGTAAATTTTACTAATGAAGCTCAATAAACATCTTGCATTGCAAAATTTGCATGCATCGAAAAATTGAATAAAAATTATGTTGTACTTATTTACGATTTTTTTTGTATAATTATCAGTTACTGACGTCTTACAGGTAGGGCAAAAATATTCATTTGGATTATTTTGTTCAGTTAGTTGCAAAACTAGTTCTGTTGGAGTTCGTCGAATAAACAGTTTTCTATTTCCAGTAATTTTTTAGAAAGTTGTTCTTCGAACTCTGGAGGAACATCACCTGCTGATCCGATTAGTTTTCTATCCTCTCTCGCTTTTTGATTTCCGTCGGTAAGTGTTCGTTTTAGTGTCGCCTTCTGTACTCCACAAATTCTACTTGCTGCATTTAAATTAATTGGTTATGGTTCACGGCTTGCAATGCAGGGAGCATGCTGGTTTTATTCCATTCGACATAGTGCCATCTTTTTTCCGCCCTAGAAAAATAAAAAAAATATTAGAAACGTGAAAAAAATGTTGCTAAATGATTCAATGGTGGATCCAGGACATCGTAAATTGGTGTTCTTTCAAAAAAGTATGTTATTATAAACTTAAGTGACTTTTCGAATACGTTTAACAATAAATGATAAAAGTAATAAATACACAATGCTCGCAAAAAAAAATATAGTATTATATTTACGTGTTAAAGTCCAAAGCGTAAATTTTGTGTCCGGAGCTTCGTCGATCCATTAATATACTTTACAATCCAATGGAAGTTGCGGGAACACTGAGAGTAGAGAAGCAAGTTTGGATGGGGTATTGCTTGCTTTTGGCGTAACCTTGGGTTTTAAAAACGTTTATTTTCTGAAAAAAAAGTGGTTCATTCGTTGCGCAGGTCCATTGATCGCAACCTTCCCCTAATATGAACAAAATCTAGAAAATAGGAAGGCATTCAAATTAAAATAATAATAGTGATAAGAGTCATTTGTGCAGGAAACACCGATCTACCATAATCCCTAAAAAGGTACCCGAGGTCTGTCTACCTACGGCTAATGTACAAACGCCCGGCTTAAAATTTTTGAAATTTTATAATCGCCAGAAGAAGCGAGCAGGCGAGGGGATTAACTCGGTCAGCAACACCGAACCAATCACAAGCCACAGAGTCACATAATCGAGTTCCCGAAGGTACCCGACGTCATGTTCGGATATGATAAAAAAAGCCAGACTTTGGTCGAAGCAATGTCAGTCGAGGTAGTTGAGGCCTCTGCCTCCTACGAAGCAAGCAGGCCGCTTGCCTCCCCAGCTCGAGACGCTGCGGGAAGAAATTCCTACCGACTCGGCAGGAACCGCCGAACCCAAACGCCCACCGTTCGAGTGCAGTCGAGTGCCCTTCACCTCCTACCCTCCAATGCCGTGGTCCCATCAAGGCGCATACCCACAGCCGTAGGAATTACCAACAGACAGTAGTCGAGCGCCTCTGCTGACCCTCCTCCTGAACCGTCTGAAACCGGTCGTCAAGCGGAAGCCGAGCCGCCCGGCACCAAAACCTCCCCCTACCAGAAGTACCATCTGCTTCGAACACCAACATCAAGATGACTGGTAATCTCCCCACTCTACCGTGTGCAGATTACCCGTAGAAATAGTTCGTGTAATTAAGTGAAACCCACAATACCTACTAGTTAAGAATGTCTTTTACATTGTGAATTAATAAAAAAACTCGACACTCAACTAAGTTACCTGTTTTCTACTGAACACCAATGACCCCATCATATCAATTGTTATAACTGTTAATTTTTTTATTAATAATATTATAAATATAGTTATTAATGTGAAAATAAATTTAAGAGATAACTTTATTTTTTTTGATTATTAATAATATTTAATTGACTGTATAACACTTTTTCTAATTTCTAAAATTTCAAATTCTTCTTATTGTAAAGTAGTTGTATGTAAACATCTAAACCTTAATCTTAAACCTCTATTTATGCCAAGAGAATGATTTGTTTCCAAAATAATGTTGGAAAATTCTGAATAATTACTATTTCTCAAACACCTTAAGTGCTCCTTAACTGTAGTATTTAAATTTCTTGAAGTCTTTGCGATGTAAAAAAGTTACAAATTAATTAATAGACCCGATTTATTTAAAGTATGAACTTTATCCTTGTTATTTAAAATACGTATTTTTTTAAAATTATTGTTAGTATGAAAAGCAGGTTGGATATTTGGAATATTTTTAATGAATAAATTTAAAATTATTATTATTTAAAAATTATGTATTTCTCCACTGTTTACTAATATCAATTATTTAATATATATTATTTGTTTCTGAAACCACTTGATTTAAAACAAAAATATTATATACTCGTACATGGTTATATTTCATTGTTTATGATATTATCTTTTTACAGTGAGCATATCGATTATTTTTAAATACATTCATTCTTCATATTTTCAGGTATCCCATCATGCATTAAGCAGTTCAGTGACTGTTTTTCTCATATGCGGTAATCTAATTTTAATTAAATTTCTGGTTTCATAATTATGTATATATTTATTAAAAACAGTTTCTTCCATAAAATATTTTTTCATTTGGTTATTCAGAATTTTATGTATACAAATTAACATATTGTATAGCAGTCTCTATTTTATTCAAATCCAATCAAGGTCTTCTCTCATTTGCGTGATTTTTTATATTTGCCTATCCTTGGTATACTAGTACATCTCATAGCTCTGTTTTGAATACTTTCTAGCTCGATTAAATAAAATACACTTTTTAACTTTATTCCACTTTTATTTTTGACCGTGACCGGTTTCAGCCTGTGAAGGCTATCTTCAGATTAGTACAATTAATGCTTAAACTATAGTTTATATACAATTTTGGGTGTCAGGGGAGAGAAACAATGATTTTACTTAGATTATGTTTTTCAGTATTGTTATTTTTATCAATAATGATATATAAAGTAATATTATGAATAAATTCAAAAATACCATATATGTTAAGTTTTCCAAAATCATGCTATAACAATGATGAAAAAAAATAACCAAGTAAAATCATGGTTTGTTACCCCTGACACCAAAAATTGCATATTAACCATAGTTTGAGCATTACTTGTACCAGTCTGAAGTTAGCCGTCGCAGGTCAAAAATAAAAGTGGAATAAAGTTAAAAAATGTTTTTTATTATTTAATCATTAAAATGAAATTACACCTTATATTATCAATTGCAAAAATAGAAACATTTTAGCTTGTTTAAGTTTCCTTCATTGGCCAAATACAATTGTGTAGACCAGTAATCTAAATGTGGGGCAAGTAAAGTGTTATAAAAAAGTTGAAACTGAATTACTCAATGATAATAAAGATTAACTCTAAATAAATGATTGATGTATTTGAGGGATTCCTTCATTCTGGGAAAACATTTTGATGGTGGAATTTTGACTGAGCCAGAAATCCATGATGTGGGCATTCTCCTACTTGCATATTCCATACCCCATTCCTTAAATATTACTCCAATTCGCCTTTTTTACTTTTTAAACGCAATAACTTTGTTAAATCACTTGTTCGTTTTTTTTTTTAAATTTATTTTTCTGTTCAGTGAATCGTATATACACTTTAAGTTAAATTCTTCGGCTGGCTAAGTCCTCCATCACGTATGAGATTTAAAAATATTATCAGGTTATTCGCTATCCGGAAATATTAGTCTTTCTTTAAAAAAATGCATTTAAATATAAATCCAATTCGACATGGGCGTGTAAGAAAATCATAACGTGTGCAGTGGCGCGGCCGGCAAGTCACATAACCCTTGTATTTACACTGCAGTTAGGTGTTTGTTTTTCTCAACCGCTCCAGCCATATCAGGCGAGTGGACGTGACGTCACGCCCGCCGAGAGCTCGCACGTGACGTCATCACGCGCACGTGACACAGCCATGTAATTGGATCACGTGTGACCGGAAGCGGCAGACGGGGAGAATCTGTTTCTGAGAATGGAACCCCTCGGCCACGTGGCGCCGAATTTGATTCGCACATCCGGAATTAAGTTGATGACTTCAGTTAAAGAGATGATAGGGTACGAAAAAATTGATCGAAAGAATTTTTGCAAGGCGGAAAAACACTCGTAAGGGAAAACATAATATAAGGGAATTTTTACTCGGTTTTCTGCCTGGCATTGGAGAAACGAACTTCCGCTCGAACGATTTGTATTTGAGATGACATTGGTATGTCACGTAATTAGAATTGATGCTGGGAATTCTTTTCACCGTCAAATTGATGATTAATCCCGCCAGCCGGCCGATAAGCATGTGACGTCACAGTTCATAAAATGTGTGGCGCGGCCATAGATATTATGGGCGCAGCAGTATGCGGCACTGCCATTCGATTTGTGAATTGTACTGAATCGTGATTTGTGACGTCACGAACGGTCGTTTTACGCACTTTAAAAGAATATAACTGGAGATATTTAAAAACTTATTTTAATGTTGTAATTGAAGTCCGTAAATAGGTACAATTCATTTTCATGAAAAAAAAAATATATATGACTAACCTCATTGTCCGTAAGGTGTGTTCTTTTTCTATACTTTTTTTTCATTTTGACATTAATCATTTTTTCCAAAGAAATACACGTTTTAAACATGCTGTATGTAAACAATTCATCTGTAAGAGTACTGTTTTCTCATCAACAGTCGCTGCTATATAAGTTTTAAAAGTTCTAGGAAATAGGATTTGTTTGTATAAAAGCAAACAAGCAGCTTATAGACTAAAAACACAGATCTCACCCTTAGCATTGATTATAAATATATTTAACCCCTCTCCTACAGATACAAGCGGAATCTAAGTTATAAAAGGAATTGAAAATTATTTTGCTCTCTCGTGTACTACAAACTAACTATCAACAATAATTTAGATTTTGTGTCCATCGGATCGGGTATTTACGTTGATTAAATATCTGTTTTCATCAGCTGATTGTAATCCATTATCACAATCAATATCATCTATCAATTTCATATCATCCAAATATTTTTTCTAGAAAAGGTGAACAGATGTCCCATATAAATAAAAATCGGATAGGTATATCCGAGACACTATCTAAAGATTACAAATAAATTTAGGTAGATTCTTGTAGTCATGATAAAAAGATAGCAAACAAAATTATATAGGAATTAATTGAAGATGATTTTAAAAGTTAATAGAAATCGAAGTGTGATACTTATAAAAATGACGGGATGGATTGGGGTAGCTGTAGCTCAGTGGATTAAAGCGCAAGGTCCCGGATAGACCACGAGGCTCTCGGTTTGAGTCCCAATTGCTGCCGCTCTCTTTTTCTTTTCTGCGTCTTTTCGGTTTCATGTTTCACTCTGAGAGTTGTTAATACTATCTTCATTAAAAACTTTGTTATTACTGTGCTACCGGTTTCGACACATCCGTGTCATTAACCTTTGTTCTTGAAACAAATTTAGGAAACCGGTAGGACAGTAATAAAATCAAGTAACAAATGTAGATAGTGGATGAAACTCTCCATTACAAAATTCATTAAAAACAATTATTTTTTGACCGTCCCGATTTAGTAGCCTCAATTTCGTAAAGATGTTGATTTCTTAACAGCATCTAAAATTGTACAGTTCTGAAAATCGGGGTTTCACCAAACCCTATTTAAAGTTTCCGCTGAAAATTTCCATCTTTTTGTGGAGTTGTCGTTAAGTGTATGACTTTTCGTAGTGAACTTCGGGTATCTTTAGAATTTCTACTCGATTGGACGTTTCTGTACCATCCCCCTTCTAAAGCTTAAAATTTGTTTTCTTTCAATTTTGGTTTCAACAAACTTGATACTGCCGTGATCTATATTTAAATGTTTTATTTTTGATGGTATACCTCATAATTCTCTCGACTGTAAAGTAGTTCTAGGAAAACTACATCGCTCTGGTTTTAATTGAATTCGTTTTTATACTCAATTCCGTTTAATTAAGTTCTATTATTTGTTATTGTTCCATATATTTGAATTGATAAAATTATACCTTGGATGCTGTTTCTTAATGGAGAAGTTTTTTGTTAAACGATCCTGTTTTTACTGTTTATTAAATCCTAATTTCAGTATTATAATGTTTTCTTTGATATAATAATATATTTTAATCAACATATGATGAAGTATTTTGCCTGAAGCAAAATCAGTTATGAAACCCTTTGATGATAAAAAACTAATTATTTTCTCAACGTGATAATTCCAACTTGATAATATTAACGAACGGATTTACGTGTGTAGGTAGATAGATATACGAGAGAAATATAATGTATTTTCTCCTCGTCGATTCTTTCGAAATACTGAATTATTAAGACAGTGGTTTATTTAGATTGACCTAGACAAAATTTCGTTCAGAACATTAATGTTTCCTTAACATTTCCATTGATTGATTCAATCTTATATGTTGATTTAATTTTGGGGTTAAAATCAACCCCAAATGTGCGTATTTTGATGTGTATACTCATATGTATATAACAAATCTAATAATCATCCACGTAATATATATAACTATTGAGAGAAGGAGGGCAATTTTCGATGATGTTATCTCTGTCGGTTTTTTGTATAGACTTTTTTTAAATATTACCCCCAGAGCACTTTTTTTTTTTTTTTTATATATTTATTTCTTGCTAAAGCAATCCCGATGAGTTTCAAAACTCATTTTAGGACGGGAGGAATTTACAATACATAAGTAGGAGATAGTACATACAATTTTACATTGACAGCAAAATATCAAAAATACAAGTTTCACATACAAACAGAAATAATTTTATAAGGCCAAGTTAAATAGAACAACACACAAGAGAAAACATATAAGGGAACAACAAAATATACAAATATGGATTTACTGATTTTCATTTTTAAATATCCTTAAAAAGTATTCCTTTATACCATCATTTTGGGATTTTTTATTTTTCTGGATGGTTTTGTACATATCTGGAAGCGAATTATAAAGTGTGTAGGCAATGTAGTTTAAAGATTTTATTCCATATTTTGTAGTGTGTGTTTGAGGAATGCGGATTTTATTGTTATTTCGAGTATTGTGGTTGTGGATGTCTTGATTGTAAAGTGGCTTGACGTTAGTGTGAGTTGATTGTTGAGTAATTTGTAGGATGGTGCTGGTGATTTCATACTTAGGAAGGATCGTGATTGGAAGGATACCGGAAACTGAGTAGATGTCCCTGACATGAGTGTCCCATGGAAGTCCAAAAACATTTCTGAGGGCTCGGTTTTGAACCACCTGCAGATCAGCAATCAATTTCTTCGAGGCAAAGCCCCAGATACAGCAGAGATAGGAAATGTGTGAATGTACCATGGCGTAATATACTGCAGTTAGTAACGGAATGGGTAGTAATCCTTGAAGTCTATATAGCACACCAGTTATGGGGGTAATTTTCTCCTTTATATGATTTATGTGGAGATCCCACGAGAGTTGAGAATCTACTATAAGGCCCAAATATTTTGTTGTCGTTTTCCTTTCGAGGCAGTTGTCACCAATTTTGATATCGAGGCTGGAATTTTTCTTGTTGCCGAATAGTAAATAATGCGTTTTTTTTACGTTAAGGGTCAGTTTATTTATTCTCAACCAGGTTGTGAGATGGGAAACATCGGCATTCATTTCCATTTCAAGTTCCGCTAGGTTTTTTTTGTTATAAAAAATTACAGTATCGTCCGCATAAAGTTGAAGAGTTCCTTTAATGCCCCACTTTGTTATGTCATTAACATATATTAGAAATAGCAACGGTCCAAGAATTGATCCCTGTGGCACTCCACATGTTATTTCACCCAATTCACTCATTTCTCCACCCAGTTCTACTGCCGAAAAGCGATTTGATAGGTAAGATCTGAAAAGTTCCAGAGGAGTACCAACAATACCCAAATGTTTCAGTTTTTCGATCAATACGTTATGGTCCACCGTGTCAAACGCCTTCTTTAGATCAATAAATATTGCCGCTGTAAAATCTCCATGGTCAATATGTTTCTGCAGATTTGATATGAAATCGAAAGCTGCACATTTAGTGTTAGATCGTCGTCTGAAACCGTATTGTTTTGAGGTGAGAATTTTGTTTTGTTCGAGATATTTCAATAGTCTTTCTTTGATGACACATTCAAAAATTTTGGAGATAGCTGGAAGTATAGAGATTGGGCGATAATTTTGGACATTTTTTTTACATTCGTCTTTATGTATAGGAATAATTTTTGCAACTTTTAGTTTGTCTGGAAAGATACCTTTTGACAGAGAGAGATTTATTAAGAATACGAGGTCATCCACCAGTTCCTCCTTGCAGTTTTTGAGAAGGAGAGAGGTTATACCATCGGAACCAGCTGCCGCTTTAGATTTGAGGTTTGATATGATCCGTAAGATTTCTGTTTTATTTGTCCTGATCATGTTAAAAGATTGTTTTGCTTGAGGTGCCGTGTAGATGGTATTTAAATCAGTTTTTGAAGTTTTTATGACTGATGCGAGACTCTCCCCAACTGAGAGAAAATATGTGTTGAAAGCGGTTGCAATCTCCTTTGGTTCTTTTACTTCTTCGTCATTTATGACTAGCAATTTACAAGCTATTGTTGGGTTTCGGGAGCTATTTGATATAATGGAGTTAATTGTTTTCCATGTTCGTTGTGGCTTATTCATGTTTTCATTAAGCAAATTCGTATAATACTTAGTTTTAATATATCTTCTATAGTTGGTGACAGTATTACGAGCTTTATTTTTTTCTGTTGTCAAAGGAATACTTCCTTGATTTCGTTTCCAAAGTTTAAATATGCTATTTCGTTTTTTAATCAGCCTATCAAGTTCTGCATCAAACCATATTGTTAGGTCTTTTGTCTCCTATATTAGTTTTTAGTTTTGTTTTACACGAATTCATAACATTTTGGAGATAGTCAGTGAAGTTATTATAATTTTTGTTTACATCGTCAGACGAATGGGTAAATTTACAAGTTTTAAGTGTGTTATTTAATTTTTGATAATTTATTTTGTAAGCATTTGATAGGTTTCTTGCGGATCTGTTATTGGGGAGGTTTTTTAGGGAATTTTCATAATCCAATATAAGTATATTATGGTCACTAAGGGGATCATCAATATTTGAGATTTTTCCGGAACTATTTGTCCTATTTGTAATAATGTGGTCTATTAGCGAGCTGGTGTTGTTAGTTACTCTTGTGGGAAATATTGTGTTACATACATAAAAGTTATACGATTTCAAGGTGTGAATATATTTCCGTGCAATATCAGTGTCTTTTGAAATATCGATATTGAAATCTCCGATAAGTAATGTGTCTTGTTTGTTTTTATTTAATATTATTTCTAAAGAGTCAAAGAAGTCTGTTATATTTGAGTTCGGCTTACGGTAAAAAACATACAGATTTAGAGGTTTAATATTTTTTGCCGTAATCCTAATTCCTAGAAAGGTATTTTCACTGCCGCATTCTTCGATTTTTTTATTGTCGAGTGTATTATGCATGTAAATGGCGACTCCTCCTCCTCTGTCCATCTCACGGGAAGCAAAATTTCCAGAGTAGTCGGCAATATTGAAAAAAGTTTCCTCTCCTTTACGTAGCCAGGTTTCCGTGATTACGAGAATATGAACTGTTTCTGAAATGTTTTTTAGAGTTTCTTCAATTTCGTCAATTTTGTTTCTAATGCTTCTAGCATTCATGTACATAATACGCATACAGGAGCTTTTAGTGATGTATTCTTGTATATTGAAACATTTTTTTTCCTTGAAGTTGCCTTTAGCAGTGTCCCACGTAGTCTATCCTTTCTCTGAAGCGCTCATCCATCAGCTTCCAGAGTGGGCAATCTGGATTTGTTGCCCGGTGGGTTCTTGAAACTCCGGTGCAATTTGAGCACGTTGGTTCTTTCGCTTTGTTGGGACATGTGTCATATTTATGACTTTCTCCACAGTGAAAGCAAGTTATCTTCTCTGTACAAAAACGTTGGGTGTGACCAAAACCCAGGCATTGGTAGCATTGCATCACCGGTGATTGATCTTCTACTACAAGACTTTGATATCCTACGTTTACTCGTCCAGCATTTATCAAAGATTTCCAATTTTTTGGTGACGCTTCAAGGACAACGTTGCACAGTAGTTTGTTCCTATGATTTAAATACAAATTTAAATAAAAAGAGTAATATTATTATTGATATCGTTATTATTATTATGTTATTATCAATATTTAAAGTAGAAGGTTTTGAAAAAATCAACGCATTTTCTGGAAATAAATTTTCCTTAAAATAAATTAGGTTTGGTATTGGTTACATAAATTTATCTGCTATTTTTCGTTAAATTATAATGAAAGAATTTTATGCAATTTTTGCTAAATTATAATTAAGAAATTTTCTTTAACTTTTAGTCCAACAATCAAATTTGCGTGATCACCTCCTAATTTTTGAGTCAATGTTGCAGTTTCCATCATTCGGTCAGATGACATCTGTAAGACCCTTGGAAATCCTTGCAAAGTCCTCCAATCTCAAGGAAGCTTAGTGGTATTAATACTAACCATAATTTTGATAAAAGTACAGGAGTACAATTAATACATAAAAATAGTATAGGCTTGCGCCTTAATAACTTAGAAGCATTAGAAATATCAAAATCAAATAAAATAATATATGCCAAATTTTAAATAAACAATTAGATTTAACCCAAAGTCCGATTTTAAGGATGTTCCCTTTCTTCCCCTCCCCTCCCCCTACCTCTCCATCTACCGCACTACCCACCCCACCACTGTGATGCTCTGTCCTGTTCTACCCTATCGTGCTGTCTCTTTTCCTCACTTTCTCTGTCTCCATTATGATATCTCTGTATTTTAATTTTAATTTATATGTGTACATTCCTGAAGAAGGTTGAGTCCAACCGAAACCGGTCGAATGCATAAATATGTATAAAAATAAAGTGGCTTAAAACAAAAACATTTTTTATTTAAATTATAATGTCAAGCCACAAAGTGAAAAATTAAACGAAAGATTCTGATGAAAACACTCTTATTATCATTGTTTGTTTCTTTCCTTTTAACATGATATGAAAATGCTTATTCTTTTTTTCATTTTTTTCAGGTAAGGATGAAAATACACATTAAGCTGAAACGTGAGCTGAAAATTTCCTTGAAGGTAGGATGTTTATAAATATTTCCATGGATAATACGTAAGTACCTAATATTCTGAAATTCACCACTAATTCACGGATATTCAAGGACTATTTCACAATATGTGTACATTGTAAGTGTGACGTGATTAATAATAAAATGACAAATTGAACTTTTTCACATGAGAACTGGTTTCTACGAATGTTCTTGAGTTCAACTCAGCTGTGAAACGATTTGCCGCCCCTTCCCTCCCACAACATGGAACTTTTCAAGAACTGTCTTCACTTCTTCCCTTCCTCAAAAACACCCTTCACCCAGAAAAAAGATTTGTTATGGAATGTAGGGAATTTTTAGAGTATAATAATTATTTATCTTTGTAATAAAAAATATTTTGTTTCTTCCAATAAACATATAAATGATTATATTTAAATATCAAGATTCCCAAACCTTTATCCTCCCCTTAACTACCCCATCTACAATTTAACTATACCATACAACATCCACCAAGGGCTCATTTAAAAATAATTTTGTAGTTATGGTTTTCAAAAAATACTATGAAATTTACCTTCTTAAAAAAGCAGCGTATTTGCATTTTTGACAAATCCACTCGCTCTGAACAGTCGTGACTCTTGTGTGACATCACATTAAAAAACCCGGCGTCCTCGCAATACTGTGAACTCAGAAGTCTATCCGGAGCACAGAAAATAAAGAGGTAGGAGGTAAAAGTAATCTGTTCCACGCAGCAACAAAAAATTCAATCTGTTTAATCCTCCTTTGCGTCAAAATCTTCCTTATCTTCTTTATGTTCCTTGACGCCCTTTTTTTAACTCCTACAACGTTTTTTTTTTTAAATTTCATTATTATTAACCGGTATTTGAATTTTCTTAACGCCTTTAGCCGGACTGGTCAGGTTGGGAAAACTACAAAAAAACCGTTTTGCATTCGGCCATTTGGTGAAAATCTTTGGAAAATACTGAAAAAATCTGATGAAATTACTACGTAACGTTGCTCCCGTGAGCTAATTTGCATATTCACGACCGAGTGTTGCCATGAAATCTAGAAATGGAAACAAAATGTTTCTTTTTTTATCTTCAGTGACGACCTCCGTGGCAGAGCGGTAAGGGTTTTGGATCTCGGCCCTGAATTATAAGTCTAGACTTCAAAAAACCTATCGCTGTATATTTTTTATCATTGAAAATAACCTCAAAAACTCTCACTGAAAATATGAAACAGAAAATAAAAAAAAAAACCCCCACTCAGAACCTCTAAAGGTTCGAGTTCTTCTGAGTTCCTTCTGAGTTCGAGTCTCAGTCGCGACCTATCTTTTTTATTGTCTGTTTCTTCTGTTTCGTATTTTCATTTAGAGTTATTGATGTATTTTTCATTAATAAATATGATACTCTCAGTATCGAAGAGTGGAAGATACTCTAAGTATTGTGGCTCCAGACGATTGGGAGCAGTTGAGACTTTTGTGCGGCATTCACATAAAAAAACGGAATGAAGTTAATTTCAATAAGTTAATTTTAATGATTTATTAAAACTTTTTTCCACTTTTTTTTTTGACCTGACCGGTTTCAGCCTATCACGGCCATCTTCAGACAGGTACAATCTTTCCTTAAACTATGGTATATATACAATGTTTAGGTATCAGGGGTCGTCAACTATTATTTGATATAAATTTTATTAATAAATAGTGGAAAAATGTTGAAAAATCGTTTTAGTAAATCATTTTAATAGAATTCCACCACGAATTGTCAGCATCAAAAACAGAAATATTAAAAAGTTGATTCCATTAAAAAAATATATATAATTTTGTTTACTAACTTTCTTACTAAACATCACGCCATTTACCTTCAAAGGAAGGCAGATAGGATATAACGCAAATTATTTCAGATTTACATAATCTTGCTATGATATGATCATTTTTTTAGAAATTTTTATAATTTCAAAGAAAATCTTAAATTCAAAATTTTAATTTTTTTAAAAGTAATTAGAGAAAACCGGGGCTACTTGACTCACTTTTAACTTTACTCGATTACTTTTTTAAAAAACTTTAACCATAGACTCTTATTTAAATAATTAAAATTACCTGTTTGCTCATGAAAAATTATGCACTGCTACACCAATTTTTTGACAAATATCTTTATGTTCAACCAACCCCATATTCGGGGCTAGTTCACTCACTATCTGGTTTTCGTTGAACGATACATAAACATAATTTTATTTCAACATTTATGTCTGCATTTAACCAAAACCACTCAGATCGATATACTAAATCAAATCGGCCTCTTAACTTCTACGATAAACTTTTAAAAAAAGATATGTTTTTTTTAATTGACTAATACTTTGAAATTTTTTAAATAAATAAAAAAAATGAAAATATTCTTAAAACCGATTTTTTTTTAACTCTCATACATGTTAGGGATGGGCAGAAAGGATGGAAGGCCATACGGGGGTCATTTGATGCAGTGTCCCGGCCTTGTGATCTAGGTGGTTTTGATTTAACATGAAAATTAATGCAATACCTGT
This sequence comes from Halesus radiatus, assembly GCA_022606495.2. Lineage (NCBI taxonomy): Eukaryota > Metazoa > Arthropoda > Insecta > Trichoptera > Limnephilidae > Halesus > Halesus radiatus. The sequence goes on along the minus strand of JAHDVE020007305.1, from coordinate 195,919 downwards.
ATTTGCGAAACTGGGTACCTAGATACCTTAAGATGTTTTACGGTAAAATATGGATATTTCTTAGACATACAAATATTGCAAGAAGTATCGAATTGTATTTTTTCCGGTAGAAATCTACATGCTACAACAATCTTCAAAATGACAAAATGAACCCCGCTTATTCAGCTATCCCTTTAAATCCATCCTTCCACTAGCTTATGTAAAGCAGAATTTTCCGAGATAAGAAGGATGTCGCCTTCTCCTGCCCGGCATAAATGCAATCCGGCAGCCCCCGTATTCCGATAGAACCCCGGGATGTCACTCAAGGGCGTATTCAGCCAACACTCGAAACATGGACACTCAGAACCCGGACGGCGGGAACCCGGACGTCGAGAATTGATCGAGAATTTTGCCTCCGCGCCGTTACGAAAATGTACTAAAGAAAAAAAAAATGTTAGCGTTTCGTCCATCGCTCGAGTTCCTGTAATCGTTTTTTCAGCTCGCTAATAACCACGGATTTGCAGCAAATGTTTTTAAAACTTATTTTTACTCGAGCTTTTGTGAGTAAATTGGTTTTGGTATTCAAACACCATTTCAAATTCCTGTATTTTAAAGAAAATATTTTTTGCTGGTCTTTTGTTCGGGTAAAATAGGTTTTATATTTTATGATTATTGACTAACTAACCATCATGGAATTTCTTCATTAATCCTTCTCTGTTTGTTTCAGAAAAAAAAATTCCGCTGCAACTTGCAACTGAATATCTCTTTTTCACATATATTTCAAATAAAGTAATATGTATTTTTCAGTGGCGTGCATTGATCTATCCCCGAAGGTAGACTGTGTATAATTTTTCAAATTAGGATATGAATTGTACATTGAATGTGTATTTGAAAACAATAGTTTATTTCCAATAGCAACTACATATTAAAATGTAATCTATTTGTCAATTTCATAATACGTTCGTAATAACCTAGCTAAACACCATCTCAGCACAGGCGTTTCACACCTAGTGAGATGGACGACGTGTCACTAATGATAACAAATTATTTTTGTAATTGAAATAAAAAATGAAAAATTTAATACGGTTTATTTACAAAAAATACTATTAGGTAAATATTATTACGTGTGACAGCGGTTTCACCTTCCGAAAATTGATAATGCTTTCGATAGGAAATAGCTGTTACGCGTAATAAGGAACTCCAGTGAAAAATATAATGGCTTTAAAAATATATATTCATATAGATCTGAATTGATTGAGATTCTGAATATATTACTTTTATTATATATAATTATACGTAGAATTTATAAATCGTTATTTAAAAGTTAATAAAAAATCATCTCATCAACACACCGTGTTATGTTGGTACCATTGCATGTGAAACATCTGACGTCACGTCCGCATTCTGTTTTTGGATTAGTATGGACATTTTAATTTTTCGATTTTGTTTTGTATTTTAAATATGTATTTTTTTTAGTTTTGGCGAAATTTAAACTTAATTTGGTTGACTTTAAGCTCTATAATTGTTGTTCAATATAAAAAACTATTATTAATGAAAAGATTTACAGTATTCATTAGCAAACCAATTATCAAACCAAACCATTTTGAAAATGTTGACGCGCTTATTCTTTCAGTTAAAGTTTCTATTCAGAATCGATGTTTGCTGATATATGTGAATATATATTTTTAAAGCCATTATATTTTTCACTGAAGCTCCTCATCGTGGACAAATGTTTTCGCTGGAAGTAGAAAACAAATGACAATGCAGCCAGTGAGTTGGCTTACGTACGACTAAAATTGTTCCCAAGAGAGTTTAAAGTGCTTTTTAATCATTCAATTCTGTACACCGAGTAAAACAAATGTTTTTTTTTCTTCATTTAAATATAATAAAAATTAACAATTCAATCATGAAAGCGGGAGTATGATTTGTCATTAGCTCCAACCACTCTAACAAATCTCTCTTTGTGCGAACAATTTATATCATGTGAACTCGAAGTTAAAAACTAAGTACATTCAATATAAACAGACTGTGAAATCATTGGACAAAGTAAATCATAATTTTTTTCTTAATAAACTTTGCAAGTTGGATATAGAGGGTAAATTATTAGAGTGAATAAAAAACTGCCGAACCAGCAGAATCCTTCAAGTTAATAATCAATTCTAACCTGTCATAAATTCGTGACTACAAGTGGTGTACCGCAAGGTTCACATTTTTATTTTTTATTTTTTATTTTTTTTATTATATTTATTTCTTGCTAAGGCAATCCCGATGAGTTTCAGAACTCATTTTAGGACGGGAGGAATTTACAATACATAAGTAGAAGATAGTACATACAATTTTACATTGAGAGCAAAATATCAAAAATAGAAGTTTCACATACAAACAGAAATAATTTTATAAGGCCAAGTTAAATAGAACAACACACATGAGAAAACATATAAGGGAACAACAAGATATACAAATATGGATTTACTGATTTTCATTTTTAAATATGCTTAAAAAGTATTCCTTTAAACCAGTGATTCCCAAAGTGGTCTATATCGACCCCCAGGGGTCTATGACAACCTGCAAGGGGTCTACGTCAGCGAAAAAAAAATTTGGGGGTCCATGAAATGAAAATGGGGGTCCACGATAGTGGATCTCAACATACACTGATAGTACCTATTTACTTACATTATACTATCTTATAATATAAAGACATGTACATTATTTATAAAAGTACCTATGAAGTAAAAAAATTATTATATATGTTTATAAAATTGTGTAAGTTGTAGGATGTAGGCATTCGCTTTGTGATCACAATACATTTTTAACATGTAAAAACCTGCACATAATGATATACCAGTATCATCTTGTTACAAAAAATTCTTGTCAATTTTTTTTTCAGTTTCGCGAACTTGCACTGACTTGTTCAATTCGTCACTCTATAAATACAAATGTTAGACAAATACGTTTATTCGTTTCCTGAATCTTGAAAAGAAAAGTGCTAAGAAAATATTAAAAAATATATAAACTGGTAGTTTATCACACAAATTATAGTGAATCAGTGTTATTTTGTTTGAGAGTGCTGGAAAAAAGTAAGTACATTATTTTTTATTAAATTTTAGTTTTGTACTCGTACTTAGCAAAGATAGATAAATTACGCCAATCATGACTTCAGTTATTTGTAGTTTAATATTCAAATCATGCAAAATTACACGAGTACTCCTCAATAGTTTATTTTTCAAAGTTTTAGCAATCTGTATTATAATTACAGTGCAATCTCCGTAATGTTCGATGTTCGGATTACCGAAAAGTTCGGATTATGGAATGTTTTCGGAAAAATCTAAAAAAGACAACTGTACGTACATATTACGTATGTATTTAATTATTAACATACAATATGTTACCACTGAAAGATAAATTAAGAAAATAAGAAATCCACAACCTGTACAGCTGCGTGTTTTTTGAAAAATTTCCAATACACACTCTCATTTGTTTGTTTGTTTGTTTGTTTTTTTTTTTAATATAATTTAAATGTTTACATATAGGAAACATATTAAAAAAATATATATTTTGTAATTAAAGTACATATTTTGGCCGGTCACATAAATAAATATGTATGTGTGTCAATATTTACTTATTTACGGCCTTGCTAGGCATTTACTATTCTTTTATAAATACATATATCTTACCAAATAACTTCACAAAAAAAGTAAAAAAATTGTACGTTTGTCCATTGATCATTACACTGTGGGCCAGTTTGGATTACTGGAATGTTCGGATTACGGAAGTTCGGATTATGGATATTGCACTGTACATACTTCTCTACATTAAAATTAAAATTTTGTATTATTGCTAAAGTGGAACCAGTGAATTTTTACACATGACAGTCGAATGTACGTAGAGATAAATCGCATGAAAATTTGTTATTATTATTTGTTGTATAATATTTTATTTTAACATTTTTTGTCATTTTACTTTCAAATTTCCTTAAAGTTCCATCATACCAAAACCTTAGGTAACATTCATAACATTCCCCTTCTCACACTCATTTATAATGGCTGTACGCCTATGCCTGCCATAAAATCATACAATTTAAATTTGACTGATTTTTTAATATACAGCTGCTGGACTTTATATCTTATTTAAATAGATTAATTTTGCACACAGATGATTGATGCCATGTCCGAATCTAAAAAGAAATGTAGACAGTACAGTGTTGATTATTTGAAGCTTGGCTTCATTCCATCATTGTCGGACAAACAATTGCCTATGTGCTTTTTATGCAAAAAAGTTTTGGGCAATGACGCTATGAAACCATCTAAGCTGCAGGATCATCTGAGAAGATGTCACCCTGATAAAACAGATAAAGATTTGAAATACTTTCAAACACTCAAAGATAAACTTCAGAAGAGACCCACGCTGGACAGAATGTTTGCTTCGACGTCACAAAGAAACGATGATGGTTTGCGGGCGTCTTACAATATCTCACTACTTATACCAAAATCCGGAAAACCGCATACTATCGGAGAGAAGTTAATTTTGCCAGCCGTTGAAGAGGTTTTTAAAACTGTTTTACACAAACCTGCATCTGATATCATTAAAAGAATTCCCTTAAGCAACAATACTGTTGAAAGACGCATTGATGAAATGAGTTCTGATATTGAAAGCTTCTTGTGTAATTATTTGCAAACGACCCATTTCTCTATACAACTGGACGAGTCAACTTTACCTGGCAATGAAGCATTATTATTGGTATATGTTCGTTTTATTATGAATCAAGAAATCTACGAAGAACTATTCTTCGCAAGAACTTTGACAACCGACACTAAAGGTGAATCAATATTTCATGTTTTGAAGGATTACTTCATTGAAAAGGCAATCCCTTTATCAAACATAATATCAGTAGCTACAGATGGAGCACCTGCCATGGTTGGACGTTATCGTGGATTTATAAGCTATTTAAAACAAAATGTGCCAGAGGTGTTAGCAATACATTGCGTCATCCATCGACAACATTTAGTTGCTAAAAATTTGAGTGTTAGATTGCATGAATCTCTTCAATTAGTCATTGATGCAGTAAACCGAATCCGAAGCAACGCGTTGAATATGCGGTTATTTGCGCAGTTGTGTGAAGAAAATGACGAACACTTTCATCAATTACTCCTTCACACTGAAGTATGCTGGCTGTCGAAAGGATTATGTTTGACAAGATTTTTTGCACTTTTTGAGACTATTTTAGAATTTCTGGATACTAAAGATAATATTTTAAAAGACAATTTAATGAAGTTGAAAACAGACATCGCCTATATAACAGATTTGTTTACAAAATTTAATATGGTTAATTTTCAGTTACAAGGCGACAGTCTTAATTTGATTAAAACAAAGTCCATATTATCAGCGTTTCTTGCCAGAGTTAAACTAATGAAGCAAAATATTGGACGGGGCGAATTTTCCCAGTTCCCCAATTTGTCACAGACAAACTGCCAGGAAGACGACGTTTCAACATACGTTCAACATTTAAATGCCCTCTATTCAGATTTTGAAACTAGGTTTGAGGATGTTTTGACTATGGTAATACCACCGTGGAAAATTAACCCATATGGAGACATAGAAGAAACTAATGTCATAATACAAGAGCAACTGACTGAAATAAGTACAAACGAAGAACTTAAGGTTCAGTTTAAGCACGGATATCAGCACTTCTGGCTGCAAAAAAACATACCCGTTTCTTATCCTGTATTATGGAATATAGCGAGGAAATTTTTAATTTCCTTTCCATCGTCATACCTAGTGGAAAAGGGGTTCAGCGCTGTTACCAATCTCCTAACGAAAAAAAGAAACAGACTGGACATCAATGGCCGAGGAGATTTAAGATTAAACCTGACAAAATTGACGCCAAATGTTGATAATTTATTATTAAAGCATCAGGTTCATCCTTCCCACTAAAAACATTTACTTATTGCTAAGTTTATTTTATGTTACGTTTATTTTATATAACAGATACAAAATTTTATTTTGAGTAGTATTAATTTAAATTCAATTAATAAATGTATAAAACTTAACATTTGTTTTAACTTTAAGTTTTTAACACTAAACTTCACTACAGTTAGAAATTTATGAAAAATCAATAATCAGGTACGACGGCCTCCATGGTCGAGGGGTAAGGCTCTCGACTACGAATCCGAAGGTTGCGGGTTCAAATCCCGGCATGCGCAAGTAAATTTTATTTAATTAATTTGTATAGTTTCACAATTAATTAATTAAAAAATAATATATAGTATATTTGCGCACATTCCAGAGTGGAAGATACTCTCAGTATCGCCCTGGTGAAAGGCCACCATTCAGAATTGAAACGTTGCTTGAAATGGCTTTTAGCCATGTTTGGTGACCAGATCTGAATAGCCAGGTATTTTCCCCACCTCCCTCTTCCCCTTCTCATTCCCCTCCCCAATACCTTCAGCCTTACAACATTCCCCAATTGGGGATGCCAAAGTCTTACTGGCTCCAGGCGGTTGGGAGTAGTTGGGACTCTTGTGCGGTACTCATATAAAAAAAAGATAAGTAGGGGGTCTACCAAAAAGCGATAAACATGGCAAGGGGTCTACGACACAAAAGAGTTTGGGAACCTCTGCTTTAAACCATCATTTTGAGATTTTTTATTTTTCTGGATGGTTTTGTACATATCTGGAAGCGAATTATAAAGTGTGTAGGCAATGTAGTTTAAAGATTTTATTCCATATTTTGTAGTGTGTGTTTGAGGAATGCGGATATTATTGTTATTTCGAGTATTGTGGTTGTGGATGTCTTGATTGTAAAGTGGCTTGACGTTAGTGTGAGTTGATTGTTGGGTAATTTGTAGGATGGTGCTTGTGATTTCATACTTAGGAAGGATCGTGATTGGAAGGATACCGGAAACTGAGTAGATGTCCCTGACATGATTGTCCCATGGAAGTCCAAAAACATTTCTGAGGGCTCGGTTTTGAACAACCTGCAGATCAGCAATCAATTTCTTCGAGGCAAAGCCCCAGATACAGCAGAGATAGGAAATGTGTGAATGTACCATGGCGTAATATACTGCAGTTAGTAACGGAATGGGTAGTAATCTTTGAAGTCTATATAGCACACCAGTTATGGGGGTAATTTTCTCCTTTACATGATTTATGTGGAGATCCCACGAGAGTTGAGAATCTACTATAAGGCCCAAATATTTTGTTGTCGTTTTCTTTTCGAGGCAGTTGTCACCAATTTTGATATCGAGGCTGGAATTTTTCTTGTTGCCGAATAGTAAATAATGCGTTTTTTTTACGTTATGGGTCAGTTTATTTATTCTCAACCAGGTTGTGAGATGGGAAACATCGGCATTCATTTCCATTTCAAGTTCCGCTAGGTTTTTTTTGTTATAAAAAATTACAGTATCGTCCGCATAAAGTTGAAGAGTTCCTTTAATGCAAATATGCAAATAGTGCAATATATGCAAATAGTTGCAACTATGCAAATAGTTGCAAAATAAATTAACTGTGATTGAAAATTGAAAGGATGATTCTTCTAAAATATCTGATTATATGGCATTTACTAATGTTTAAAAAAAGGTTGTTAAGTTAAGATCAATCTTGTAAGATAGATAGATAAGATAACTTGTATGAAATACGTATAGCTGTGGACAGTTAAGTCTCTAAGGCACGATAACATACGAGCGTAGTAATATTAATTACTGTTCGCATTTATTGCAAATTATATTGAATTATACATAGACAAAGTTATTGTTGGATTTGTTTGTGAGGCATTTTAAACATTTAAAATATTTTGTTGTTGTATTTTGTGAAGACGATCTATACTATAATATATTTTACTACTGTGTCACTATGATAATTTAATTTGTATCATGAAATATATAAAAAATTGAACCGATAAAAAAAATATCGATTTTGTTTGTCGAATCCCTTACATCTTATAGTTGTTCTATAATTGATCAGCGATCTGTGAGACAACTGTTGTTATACACGCGATGTGTCGTGTGAAGTTTGAACTTAATTAGTACGCTTCTTAACAATTGGTAACAAATTGGAAATAGAAACAAATTAAACTAGCGAGTAACAAGTTAAAGAAAAGAGTTACTTAACCAGAAATAGAAAGAAATTTGATCCTTAACAAGTAACAAATTTAAATTTAAAGACACTGTATCGTATTAGTAAACGGCACTATAGAAAGTTGACCATTTATGTATATATTTGTAATAAATAAGATAAATAAATTAGATCCTTAACAGGTAACAAATTTAAGAAATTAGATCCTTAACAGGTAATTAATTTAAGAAATTAGATCCTTAACAAATGAAGAAATAAATAACAAATAAAGAAGTAACAAATGAAGAAATTAGATCCTTGACAAGTTAAGTAACAAATTGAAGAAAATAGGATCCAATATACAAATAGCTATTTGTGCAAACATTGTGCTTTCATATTTAAAACTAATTCTAACAAGTATTTTGTACATTTTTTTCTTATAGGGAACAAGAACAAAGCATCTGAATTATGTAGAGGCAAAGTTTTTGCAATTCGAAACCGTGTCGTCTTCGTTTGATAAGGGTTGGCTGGAACATCTTACTTTTATAAACAAAATTATTATTATTGTCTGTTCCGGATTACATTGTTGAACGTTGTGTCGAGCCAACTCGAGACTTTTTCCACATGTTTTTAGAAGAGTTTGAGTTAGAGGATATCCCTGGGTATTATTTAAGTTTGAATATTTTATTAAAACATTCAAAAAGTGTCGTATTGAACGCTTACACGAACTGTTATCAAGAATAGTGTATTGAAATAGATCTTCGATACGAAAAATCTCAATACGAGAAAGCTCTTGAAAGGAAAATGTTTTTATTTATCTCTGTACTCTGTTCGCGAGAGATCTCATGCACTATTTAATTCTCCAAAAGAGAGAGTTTCTGCTTACCAGAACGCGCCAATCAACAGAGTAGTTCAACTGTTGTTTCAAATGATGTTGCGTTAACCGTTGACATTTTTAACAGCACTTACAGACAGTTTATCGATTATCTTCTGATGTATATCACAAAACAGTCGTAAAGCTGTCTCCATAATCCTTGTATATTTCTGATTTGTTATATTTTTCTATAAATCTTCTCAAAGTATGTATAACATAATGAACTTCTGTTTCTCGTATAGTTTGTGCCATTTCTATAATTTATTTAACAACATTTTGTGAATAAGCGTTTTATTAAGATCGTGATAAATAATTACATAAATAAATAATCGCTGATCAAGTAATCCCTAGAAGTGTGAAAATTGATATCACTAATTTACATCAGACCTTTCAACTCCCAGGCCCAAACAAGCTATTGAATTTGTTTATCGGTTCAAAAAATAAATTTTATAATATAAATTAATTAAAATTACTTTGTATTCACCACTTTATTAATATATACATATCAACATGTTACGAAAGCGATACTTTCTTCATCAGAAATATAAAGAGAATACTAAATTCTCGATGAAGAAAGCATCGCTTTCGAAACATGTTGATATGTATATATTAATAAAGTGGTGAATACAAAATAATTTAATTAATTTAATAATAATGATGCCACAAAGTGAATACCAATCTTATGAAGAAATTATACAAATTTCTTTCTTTGAAAATTTTATTAATGAAGTAAGGCAACATTGAGCTTGCTTAGGACACATATACATGCCCACTAAATACTCAAAAATGGGTATAAAAAAATAAACATCACTTTGCAGGTTGCTAACTCAAGCAATACCACAAATGATTTATCTGTAAATTCTATTTGGGTAGTTAGAAAAATGTATATTTATTAAACTTAAAACTATTCTACTTCATGTGGTCTAATATAAACTTCCCTATTTTACCGTACATATTGTTTATTTCTAATACTACGTGAAATATTACCTGCCATATTTTTTACATCTTACTATAAATATGCCATATCTGGATACATTTTTTTTTTATTTTAGTGAGATGTAAGCTATACGTTTTTGCTACATATTGTATTTTTAAAAAAAATTTATGTAAATCAAATTTAATAATGTAATTATCAAGTTCTGTACACATTTTTAGTTTTTATTATTATGGTAGCTGTTTCGGCATTTAAGGCCATTTTCAAACTGTGGTTAATCCACATTGTGACGACTTTTCACTCCTTTTCAATTTGGACAGGTTTTTAAAATAAATAATGATTTATTATCGGTAAAACCGATTTAGTTAAAAAATAATTAAAATTCAGGACTCTGTAAGGTTTTCACATTTATAATGTGTTTCCTCGTATTTAACTGACAACGTTTTCTTAATTGATTTATTTAAATGTGTTGTATTGTTTTGATAATGTGAACATACTGAGAAGCGGTGAATATGTAATGTTCCTTCCTTTATTAATTAATGTTACATTAGGAACAATCGTTCGTTATTATTATTTAAGAAAAAAATTAAATGGAGTTCTACGAATTACACACAAAAAAATTAATAATATGTATTGTATGGTTTCAAAAGACAAAAATCATCTATCTACAATACTTGAATTCTATTAAATACATACATCTGAAAATAATTGTAGTAAAAGCGTTTTTTTACGTTTTACTTATAATTGCAATGGGTAAGTATTTCACATAAAATTTAATTGTTTGCACTCTGAGGATTATTCTCTTTTAAGACCTTCTACATTTTACTAATTACCCGTATAGAATTAACAGATAATTCATTGGTATAATTTCTCGAGTTAGCAACCTGCAAAGTGTGTATTTTTTAGTGCTGACCATTCAGTGACGTAGATATAAAAAAAAGTGTCATTGAATTCAATTAACTTAGGGAGGTCCTCATATTTGGGATTCGTCATTACCATTATAATAAATTCACTATTTTGAATTTACATCCACACACAGGTACTGCTACACATAATATTTATCAGCCTAGCGCTGGTAACACTAAGAACGGAGTTGCCACTTGAGAGTTGGTAGCTAGTAGCATTTCTCCGAGATCACGATTCCCGGCAACAGGACCTCCTTCCTGCTGTTCAATATATTAATTAATAAGTTGTGTATAATTACTTGAAATAAAACTAAGTTACTTCTAACATATCTTTATCTAGCACGCATCCATAAATATTATCCCAACGTAATATATAATTACTCAATATCGAGAAAGCGCACGGTAAGTAGACTTTCAATACTATTTGGTACTGAATATTACCTGCTTTCCTTAATTTATTATTATCTTTCTCGCGGTGCTTATATAGGCATTATCATATTTAATTATGAATTATTAAAAAAAAATGTCCAAAGAAGCGAAGTTAGTAGTCCACAGTGGAGTGCTGATACCAACCCTGATTAGGCATGGAACTGGAGTATTTGTGGTAAAACTATGTGTGACATTGTGAAAAATGTTGATATTTGCAAATAATGCAATGAGTAAGATTAAGAAAGGGACGCTTTGGGCATGATGAACAGATGAACGAAGAAAACAGTGTAAAGAAAATATATGACGCGAATGTGAATGGAAGAAGAAGCCTGAGACGCCCGAGGAAGACATGGCACAAATAAGTGAACGAAATATTTGAGTCGGCCATGTCAAGTCAAGTCAGAATACCAGAAGAGTTTCTATAAGGCGATGTGTGGAATGTGAATCAAGGTAGAAGTGTGTGCCGAGACCGAGTTGTTTGGCGGTCCGTCCCCTATGCCTACCACTGCGGAGTAGTGGCGTGATGGTTTGCTCGTTATTTATGAATACTGTATTTACTACTTCACCTACACCAGTGGAGTGCATTGCCCTGTGACCAAAGGTGGGCTATGTGTAGTTTTAAATGTCGGGTATGAATTGTGTATTGTACATTTTAAAATGGCAATTTTATTATCATCTTTCGTTGATTGTTGTGGCCAACTTAACATTATACGAACGTACAAATTCTTGTAAAAAGTACGCCACTTTTATCAGAAAGTGGCATTTAAAAAGCATGTTTAAATTAATTGTCTTATTTTTGGTTAGGCACAGCTTTTCAGCTTTCATGGAATGCACGCTACTTACCTACTAAGTGTAGCACTCGAAAATATTATGTAACTTGGGTTTTGTTACCTTATTTAGGATCACAGAGGTCTATCTCTGCCTATTTTGCATATAAGCTAGGCCACCGTGAGACTTAACCGCAACTCTTATCAGCCTTAAAACTAATGTGTTATTTCTCTTTTTAATGGTTTGGTGCTTATACCGTAAAATTTACATACATACCTACGTGGAATTCATCCCTTTTTCTATTTGGGTTGACCATCAATTTGAAAAGACGCCTTCAAGTATTCCTTCTTGTGTTATTTAAATGGATTGGGTTCAGTAGTATGACCAACCTCTCTGTGCTTCTGAATTATTTTTCCTTAGCTTTGTCTGATGAAACCATCTTCTCTTCTTTCTGAGAAAGTCGAAATATTTCTGTACGGTAGTCATTTGACCGAACACAAGCCCAAGTCACCCTATCAAGAATTTTCTTTAAAGAGTTGCACTTGTTAGATGCTAAAATTTTAATCAAACAATAGTTCCCAAAAATGTATTATTTCGGTAGCTTGGACTCAAAAACAATATAAAAATGATTTGATATTTAATTATTTTAATTTTAACGGAATTTGCCTAATTACACAAAACGCATAACACGGAATTAGATAAACAGAAGCTAGAGAAGAAGAAGAGCACTTTTTTTACAGTTTCTCTACACAGCCTATATCATCTTTGGGGCTGCTGTGTGAAGGGTGTTTTAGAGGATAGGAGGAGTTGGGTCTTGAAGAAATCCATGTTTAAGAAGATAACACAGAGGCCAGCAAATCATTTCACCGCCGAACTGTTTAACACTAGAACTAGTCGTAGAAGCGACTCGTTCTCATGTGACAAATGTCAATCGTGTACAAATCTTGTACGCGCGTTTGGCGTATTTCCCGAATGTGCACTTGTTGCTATTTTTTTTTAAATAGCCATCTCTTTAATTTATTTTCATATTAATATTGATAATAATAATAATTTGTATTTTAAATTCTAATACTAATTTGTTCAATATTTTTTTATTAACATTTTTGTTTAATTACTTGCCTACTTTAATCAATTTTTGTTTATGTTTATAATTTGTCTCTACTTTACATTATTATTTTTTAGTATTCTGTATGTCCCGATGAAACATGTTGATATGTTTATATTAAAAAAAGTGGTGTTTACAAAGTAATTTTTAATTCGTTTATTAATAATGACGCTACAAAGTGAATACCAATCTTTTGAAGAAATGATAAAAATTATTTAGACTGTTACCAAAAATGTCAAGGCCTTGGCTTGAGTTAACATTTGTCGTAATTATGGACAATGGAGATTGGTACCTATAATTTTATTAGTAGAGTGTTGATGTGAATGAAACCATTTCATTGTTTCTATTGAGTCATGGCAAGGAATGTTGAACTAGATGAGTTGCAACAAAGAAGGTAAGTTAATAATACAATTAATTATTTTGAAAATGCAAATGAGATCAATATATTTCCTACGCTTTTCTCCCATGTAATAATATATATATAGTAATATATATATATATATATGTAAGAGGGACTCGACGACATCCACGTTGGTCGCCAGTGTTAGGAGAGGAAATAGCACCACGTTGGGCGGTAGTGTTAGGAGAGTGAGGAAAATGAGGGAAGGATGATGATTAAGAGCCCCACGAGGGAAGTCGGTGTTAGGGGTACTGAAAGGAGGGAAATGGGGAAAAGAGAGTTGGTGTAAAGAAAAGCAGTGCAACTCACCCTGAGATTGTATTCAGGACTGATCCCTGCTCCAACATAATGTTATAATTTTATGACTCTATTTATTTTATTATGTATCTTATGTTTTTTATTACTAGATGTATGAAAATTTGTTTACATCTAAATAAAGTTACAAAAACAAAACATGGCTTATCTCAGCTTGGTACAACATAAATATTCCTTTTCTCAAGGTCAAATGGGTCGGCCGCGGTCTTAGAATTGGAGGGGGCATCTACTCTACATTAATTGACGAGATGGCGTGCTTTAAACTCAGAATTTATTGTAACAAAACATGGTCATATAAGTTATATGCAGGTTTCGTCAAGAAGTTGGCATCTACACTGTTCTAGACTATCCTCTATCTCTGAAGGAGCTCTAACCGGGCAAGTTAATGGGGGAAGACATACATGTACAGCACATAATAAGAATAAAGTTGATAGCGGCTTTCATGAATAGCTGATGGTCAAATGACGCCGTCGCCAAGGCGTAGTCTATGGGGCCAGCGTCCACAGTTACACAGGTATTAATCATTCTCACACTGAGTTTAACAGTTAAAAGACACCCTACTAGGTGTTTACAGGGGGTAGTATGGTAACTATCTGCTATAGGCCTCAAGCCCATGTGCAGTTGATGTTTCCATATATGGAATCGAATGCTGCAATAATGAACCGGCTGCGTGCTCCAAAGAAGCACGCAGTTGATCGCTCGGTGTCTGATTTAGGAATGCGTAATGGCGGGCGGCGGGCTCGCTTCGCAAGGTCAAGCCGTTCCACGCGGTCGTAAATTATCTGTTCCGCTTGACTTCATTGGTTGATTAACAAAGATGGCTGGCGGAAGCTCACCGGATTGGTTGATTGTGGTAATTCTCCGGCGAGATGTAGTGTTATTGGTTGTGGTGTGATGTTTATCAAACGAGAGGCTAGAAGTATTCCAAGATCTTCTATTCGTTAGGTAACAATGTACACGGTACAAAATGTATAAAAGTGTATCTTTGCTCAGAGGACTTATTTGATTTTATATCTAACTAGATAATATAATAATCTAATTAACGACTGTGCATTCTTCGGAGCACTAAATCTTTATTATTATTATTATTTTTATCTTTTTGACCTATTTTTATTTTAGCTATGTCGTTAATCTGGAAATGTTTCTAATAACTAAATAAAATAATACTGAAATTGGGTTAGCATCCCAAAACAGGCACCACTGTCCCCTTTTAAACCGTTTTTTTTTATCTATTTTATAAAACACTCTTTCCAAAACTCCTCTTTGCCTCGAACACCTTGACTTAAAAATAAGTTATATATATTTAAGGTTTAAACAATACCTAGAAATCTTGTGAGGCTAATTCGTACTTCCTCAGTCGATCTGATCTTACCGCAAAGCATTTACATTACAACTTCTGAATACATTCCATTCAACCAATCCCCCGTTAAATACCAGACTCCACATATAATATTATGAATATAAATCTTGCCGAGTAGGAAGCGCTATCTAAAGACAAATTTGCGGTACCCGCTCTCGGGTAGAGGAGAGCGAGTAGCGGGTAAGGGTAGCAAGTAGCGGGGCGGCGGAAAGGCGGATAGGCGACCACCGCCGCCCTAGTTTATCTGGAGCTTGCGGCGGATGCAACAGATGGCAGCGAACCTCGCTGGTTGCTCGGCCGTGAAGCTACCGAAACGGAGTCCTCGAAAGGAAATCAGGAAGGCTCTCGCGCCACTGACTTCACGAAATCTTTGCAGTTCCTACTTCCTTCTCCGTCAATGTGGATTTAGATGGAGCTGAAAATAGTTTCAGTATTTTCTTTTGTCGTGCTTTAGTTTGTTTTATTTAAATTAGTAAAATCTTCCGTTGTTTAAATTTAGGGATGGAGCTAAAGTTTTGGATAGCCTTGCAGTGTCTATCATTAAGATAGGCTTATTGTTGACTGCACATGAGTGCACATGAGTGTTTATCAATAATACGGACGTATTTTGAACTCCACAAGAGTGTATCATTACGACATACTTATTTATAACTGCACAGAAGTGTCTATCATGAATACAGACTTGTTTTTAACTTCACAAGAGTGTATCATTAAGACACACTTATTTATAACTGCACAGATGTGTCTATCATTAATACAGACTTATTTTTAACTTCACGGGAGTGTCAATTCTTCGGAGTCAGTAATAATACTATGGCGTCTTTTAGAGGTTTTCATTTCTCATTTTGGATTATTATTTTTTTTAAATTATTAATTTTTCAGCACAAATTACACATTTATTAAATGCTTCGAAAAATGAATCGATAATTATTATTTGTTATAAATATTATCATTAAGAAAAATAACGTTTTGTCATTGGTTTTCTTTGAAAAATAAACAAACATATCAACAAATAACACCAGCTGCATTGATAATCTTGCATCAGTCATAAAAAAAAAGATAAATATAATTATGTTTTTTTTTAATATTTTTATTTTATTTTTTATATTTTTCTTACATAAAAAAACATAATTTTCAATTTACAGAGTATGTTTCTTAACAATAATTATAAAAAATTTACATTTAAAAAAAAAAAAATTATGTTTCTCTTTAGATTAGAAGAAAACATAAAAAAATATAATATATTATGATAGTAATAAAATAATATTTAGTTTATATTCATAACACCTCTTTTGTGAAAAATCACTTCAAAGGCGCTGTATAAATGTTAATTCCTTCTCTAATACTCAATTCCTAATACCCTCAGTATCGCGCTGGTGAAAGAGCACCATTCAGAATCGAAACATTGCTTCAAATGTCTTTAGCCGTATTCAGTAACCGGATCCCGATAGCTAGGTATTTACCAACCTCCCTCATCCATATCTCTTTCCCCTTCCCACTCCCCTAAGCCGTAAAATATATCCTATTCGGGATTGGCGTACTCTCACTGATTCCGGAGAGTTGGGGTCAGTTTGAGACGCCTTTGTAGTATTTACGTAAAAAGAGCAAGGCTAAAAATATATATTTTTTTTGTAATAACTTATTGAAACTTATAAAATTCATTCCAATATTACAGATGAAATATATAGGTATATCCGAGACACTATCTAGAATCTTGCAGAATAAAATGTAATAAGAATATCAGCCAAAAATATATCGGAATTAATTGAAAATAACAGCTCTTAAATTGGAGAATGATATATATGTTTTTTTTATATGAATATCGCATAATAGTCCCTGTAAGCGACCATTGTCGTTACAAGACTGTAAACATGTAGGGTGCTGGTCAAGTCACTTTCTATGCTTCTGGGGGTACGGGGCCGACTCTCCTTGAGGCAGGTTCAGGAATCCTTCAGGTGGGAGGCAGGAGAAGTGAAAGACTTTCTATGGTTACAAGATGTGACTGGGTACGAGTCACGATTGCTCGTCCGAGTGTGACTCCTGCGGTGGTGGATATGTGCCTTGATGGGATCACGGCGTTGGAGGGTAGGAGGCGAAGGGCACTCGACTGCACTCGAACGGTGGGCGTTGGGGTTCGGCGGTTCCTGCCGAGTTTTCTCGCAGCGTCTCAGGCTGGGGATGCAAGTGGCCTGCTTGCTTTGTAGGAGACGGGAGTCTCGACTACGACCACTGGCCGGACGGTCTCTACTCACTCGTCTCTGTTCACTACTGACCTTGCTTCGGCCAAAGTCCCCCTTTTTAATCACATCCGAACTATTCTTCGGGTTCCTTCGTGAACTACGAACTGTGGCTCGGTGGCTTTTAATTGGTTCGCTGTTAATCCCCGTAACTGCCTTTTTCTGGCGACTGCGAAATTCCCGGGATTTAAAGCCGGGCGTTTGTACATTACCCTCAGGTAAACAGACCTCGGGTACCGTATTATGGATTAGAATAAATCGGTGTTTCCCGCACTTATGGCTTGTATCAACATAATGTCGCAAAATTAGAAAGAATCATGATTATGAACAATCGATGATCACGTCGGCTACAGTCCCAACTGCTCCCAACCGTCTGGAGCCAGTGAGACTATGGAATTCTCAATTGGGGAATGTTTCAAAGCTGAAGGTATTGGGGAAGGGAAGGAGAAGAGGAAGAGGAAGGTGGGGAATACCTAGCTATTTAGATCTGGTCACCAAACACGGCTAAAAGCCATTTCAAGTAACGTTTCAATTCTGAATGGTGGTCTTTCACCAAGGCGATACTATGAGTATCTTCCACTCTGGAACGTGCGCAAATGTACTATATATTATTTTTAAATGAATTAATTGTGAAACAACACAAATAATTTTTTTTTAAATTACTTGCGCACGCTGGGATTTGAACCCGTGACCTTCGGATTCGTAGTCGAGAGCCTTACCTCCGATCGTGGAGGCCGTCAAAAATGTTGGCCGTTGATAAAAATGACGGAAAGCAATAAGGTGGCATTAGTTCAGTCGGATAAGAGCGCTGGTCCCGGATAGACCTAGGACTCCTGGGTTCAAATCACAAATGTAACCGTTACCTTTTTCTATTTTCTGTTTCATATATCGTTTGAGATTTATTAATATTATGTTCAGTGATTGGAAATAAATAAAAATATTTTTAAAATAGGAAGAAAAACATACACTTAAAATTACGGAAATAACACGATACAAGTCATATTGAATACCGATTTTACCAACGTGGAAACAAATCTTTCAATGTATTTTCACACTAGATAAAACAGCTCACTTTTGTAAAAATAATCCAATAAGTTCACCTTTTACGAAACACAATATCAGAACGTTACGAAATAAAAATATATGTCATGTCTACAAAGCTCGCAAACAATCAATTTATTTCCTGGAGGCAACACCCTTATTTCACCCCCAGCAGACGTGATCATAGTGGCTTGTGAAAAAACAACCCTTTCTCAAGAATTTGGGTACGTTTTTTAGTTATGTCTTGTCACAATCATAATATACAAACTTTTGCGAATGTCTAAATCTTTTTTTTGTAAACTTTTTATATTAACTTTACTAGAAATTCTTTTAGTCGTGTTTGGTGACCAGACTCTACCTCTTATCCTACCCAATACTTTCAATCATGTAACATACCCCAACTTGACGGTCTCCGTTGTTGAGTGGTTACGATCCTTTACTACAAATCAGGAGGTCACGGGTTGAATTCCCGGCGTGCGTAAGTAAAATTTACTTGATTAAATTGTGTTATTTCACAATTTCTTCCTTTAAAATAATATGTTTTATATTTGCGATACGTTCCAGAGTATCGCATTTATATCGTATCGTCAGTATCGCCCTGGTGAAAGACCACATTTCAGAATCGAAACGTTGCTTTAAATTGGTTTAGCCGTTATCAGTGACCAGATCTGAATAGCTAGGTACTTCCTCACCTTCGTTCTACCCCATCTCCTTCCCATCCTCAATACTTTCAGCCTCACAACATACCCCAATTGGGAATGCCATAGTATAGTCTCACTGGCTCCAGATGGTTGGGAGCAGTTGGAACTCTTCTGCGATATCACAAAAAAACTTACTGATTCCGTACTGTTGGGACTCTTATGCGTTATTCAAGCTAAAAATAAATACAACTGGATTTAGCTGCTAGTGTGGAGGGTCGTTAACAAGTGGTCTGGACTTGTTGGACATTAAATTAAATAGTACCATAGATGTTTTAATGAAAATAATGATTTAAATTTATTGGAATTACCTATTGAAGCTTATGAACCTCATTGTAATATTTAATTATTTTGATTTGTTAATATTGTCTTCAATAATATAAACCCCATTGTAATATTTAATCATTATGATTTGTTAATATTGTCTTCAATAATATAAACCCCATTGTAATATTTAATCATTATGATTTGTTAACATTGTCTTCAATAATATAAACCCCATTGTAATATTTAATCATTATGATTTGTTAACATTGTCTTCAATAATATAAACCCCATTGTAATATTTAATTATTTTGATTTGTTAATATTGTCTTCAATAATATAAACCCCATTGTAATATTTAATCATTATGATTTGTTAACATTGTCTTCAATAATATAAACCCCATTGTAATATTTAATCATTATGATTTGTTAACATTGTCTTCAATAATATAAACCCCATTGTAATATTTAATCATTATGATTTGTTAACATTGTCTTCAATAATATAAACCCCATTGTAATATTTAATCATTATGATTTATTAACATTGTCTTCAATAATATAAACCCCATTGTAATATTTAATTAAATTTTAGAAGCCGACAAAAAAGAGCGAGAATTTAATTGAGGATAATATTAATACGTGGAAATTAGGTCAATTGGTCAGAGCGCTTGTCCCGGATAGACCGAGAGGTCCTGCGTTCGAGTCCCAGATGCGACCGATAGCTTTTTATTTTCTGTCTTTTTCTGTCCCGTATTTTCATGTGATGTTTGTTAATATTATCTTCAATAATTAAAAATTCGGATGAGGATTTAACTGTTTTTTTCCCGCACTAAAAATACTGAGACGAGTAAATAATAACATTTTGTAATATTCCGGAAAATATGAGACTGCTGTTAGAGATAAGCCCAGTTAACTTAATTATTGTTTCGTTTTAATTATGATTCCGAATCCCGGCTCTAATTCATCCCTTCGCGAAATGGGGGCTTAATTGAGAAAAATAACCCGGATAAAGCGATTTTAATTTTTATGGGCGTAAATTAGATTTGCATAAACCGGAAAATTTGTTTTTCACTCGGATAAGTTTTAGACAAACTGAGGCACAATTATTTATTTTTCATTAATCTGTTTATCCTGGGTAATTTCTTAATGTAATTTGTTGGTCCAACGTAACGCACAAATATAAATAAAAAATGTTATCAAATGAAACGCTCGAACTTTGTATTAACCACATTTATATTACACGCCTACCGGTTTCGGAACAACCGTTGCATCGTCAGGGCAAGTGTATACTGAACAATATTACAACATTGTGGAAGAACATTCATAGTAAATATTGTATTATTATTCAGTATAAACTTGCCCTGACGATGGAACGGTTGTTCCGAAACCGGTAGGCGTGTAAAATAAATGTGGTTAAAACAAAGTTTGAGTGTTTCATTTGATTATAATAGATAACCACAAAGTGATAGCTTCATGCAATAGTAAAAAAAATTATGTCTAAATCATAATCTAGAACTGTCCGTCATCCGAAATATCACCGTAAACATTCGTTTTTTTTGTATAATTATTATTTATGTCTGAAACTGCAAATGTCTATTATTACTTATGAGTTTCGAAGCTATGACTTGTGGCGACTTTTTAAAGTTCCAACTGCTTCCAATGAGAAACGCCAATGA
Source organism: Halesus radiatus (assembly GCA_022606495.2). Classification (NCBI taxonomy): domain Eukaryota; kingdom Metazoa; phylum Arthropoda; class Insecta; order Trichoptera; family Limnephilidae; genus Halesus; species Halesus radiatus. Next base: position 174,881 of record JAHDVE020007305.1, on the reverse strand, counting down.
AAATATAATGACTTTAAAAATATGAATTCATATCGATCAGCAAACGCCGATTCTGAATACATAACTTTATTATATATAATTATACGTACAATTTCTAAATCGTTATATAAAAGTGAATAAAAAATCATTTCATCAAAACACCTTGTGATGAAATGATTTTTTTAATATTAATGCTCAATACTATTATTATTCTTTGAGTTAAACATTCTAGAAAGGTATATAATTTTATTACTTATGTGTTGTTTTGGTTTACTATGAATAGAATATAAAGTTATGTACGGTAAAGCTCATCCTTGTTTTGAAATTTGACATTCTAACCTCAAAACTGATCAAAACCGAACGGCCAAAAACTATGAAAATTAACTTTAGAAAAAAAAACGAAATGTACTGGTATTTAGATTGAACGTCAATATTTTTATTTGAATGACCTGGAGTTCCTTACCTAAACTTACCTTTCCCCGCCTCCTTCTCTTACTCAGCCTTACAACATACCCCGATTGGGTACACCTCGTATTAATTATTTTTGTTTTTAATTATTCGAACTCCATTTGATGTTTTAAAAATTTAATATATATCAAATTTAATATTGTTATTAGGTTCTGTAAATTATTTTTGTTTGTTATTATTATGACGACTATTTCAGCGTTCAAGACCATTTTCAAACTGTGGTCAGGCCACGTTAAGACCACTTATTTATGTGATCCTATTTACCCTCACCCATTTTCAATTATGATGGTTCCTAAAATAATTTATTAACGTTAAAACCGATATACTTTGAAAATATTTGTGATAATGGATTCTCTGTTCTATGTGGTACTTTGTACATTAAGGTGGTCCAGGCCTATTTAGTAAAAAAAAATAATCAAATATAGGTGTAGCCGTACCCTTGATTTGTTACACCTACCATTCCTATGATGTGTTAAAAATTTCAGCCCCTTATCTTATATACAAGGGGGTGCTCATCGAATTATAAGTTTTTGACAAAATTTCAGGATTTTAAATAAAACACGTAATTTAAGGTTTATTAACATTACAAGTATTTTAATCAAATAAGTATACAAATTATTTAAATATGAATAAAATTTTGTAACAAAGTAATACTTAACATAATATTAGTCGCAATCTTTCAAAACTATGTTTGTTAACTCCTTTTTGGATGTTTCAGTGGAAACGATTTTTCTGTTTTGTTCAACGATGTGAAGTAAAAATTGCTTTTCTTCCTCAGTCTTAGTGAGTAACGTGTTGTAATCTTCAAACAGTTTAACTCCTCTCTCCGCTGTATCATTAACAACACGCAAATTTGTGACGCAGCTTTTGCCTTGAAGGTAATCAACATTGTCATTCCAAGTCTCAGGAGGTAATTGCAAGAAAGAGTCCTTGATTTCAAGAACTAAAAGTGTTTTCAACGTTCTTTGTGTTGCAAAAGCATCTAATGTAACCTCTGAGGAAAGCTTAGCAGAGTCACCTCGTACTGAACGATTACCGACATCAGAATTTATTTTTTGAACAATGGCCTATTTCTCAGCATCAGACAGCTTGTCAGAAAACAAGGCAAATGCAAGTAGTTCATCTGACAAATACCATAAGTGACGCTCTAAGACATCCCTAGCTGCTATACTGATTTCGGAATCAATGGATTCGTACAATTTTAAGCTCTTCCAAAGCAGTAAGTCATTTACTGGCGCATCTGCTGCCAAAGACGCTTCCATCCAAACTTTGGTGTAGATGAGCACACCAAAACTAACAAATCGAACAATTTGTTTTTCTTCTCTCTTGGTTAGTTTAAATGCTTGTAAATTATTTCTAAAGAGAAAAATCTTCAAAGCATACAGCAATTTCGCCATCCAACGAGCATGATGAATCGGACCTGGAGCGCGCCAATGTATCTTCGTAGGAGGTTTGTTCAAAACAATCATGGTGAGCTTTATTAGCTCTTCGTAATCATCACGAACTTGATTATCTCTAGATAGAGCGGTTGTAAGACTCTCAAGAGTATTTTCAGCGAACTGTTCTGCGTTCTTATCGAGGTCAAGACAATCATAGTCCTCCTTCGGTAATGTTTCCCAAATATCACTGAATCTTTTGAAAAGTGGGATTTGAGGAGAGCTTGATGGCCCAAAACAAAGAGTAAATATTTTTGAAAGCATTATTTCAAATATGTGATGACGACAAGCAAGCCACAAAAGATCACATCCTGTCTTTCCTTCTAAAAGAGTGCAAGCTCCCTTTTTGGCACCGGTGTTAGAAGCAGTAGTGTCAAAACTCATAGCCCGGACTTTATTTGTGACATTCCACTGTTGCATAGTGTCAAAAACAGCATCAGATATTTGTTCCCCCATTCCTGCAGTAAGTTTAGGTACTCCTAATAGTTTTTCACAACCATTACCAGAGACAAGAATCGGAAGGCGCTCTACTTTCTTATTGCCAGTTATATCGGTCATCAGTAATGCATGATACTTGTAAGGTTTTTCCCAAACAATATTGAAGTAAAGCTACAAGCCCGAGGTAATTATGCCTACTGGAAAAAACCAAAATAATTAGAAATTAGACAGCCAAAGACCACTTAGTAACAATTGTAAGAAAACCCACATATTCGAATAAAATCCTCGTAGACCACCCTCTTACCCTCCCCCATATTTGTGTATATAAGCCTGAAGATGGTCTTGACAGGCTGAACCTGGTTACAGTCAAATAAAATTAAGTGGAAAAAAGTTTTATATTAGTTTTATTATAATATATTAAAAAGTAAAAATTAAGCATTTTACACAAAAATTTCAAAAACAACACTCGATTGAGCACCCCTTTTTACTTGAGCCATCTCGCTGAAATTTTACTATGTTATTACTATGAATACATGTAACAAATTCACGGAGCGGTCAGATGAAAAATAATAAAAAAAAAATTTTGGACCACCCTATTGTACATATAGAATGAAACGGTCTTATATTTAATTTATTTTTAAAAATAATAAATGAACGAATGGTCCTAGCGTAATTAATTAATTAATTAATAGATTAAGGATAATTATTTATTTCCCACTTCTTATTACGTTCAGAAGACCTAATCAAAATAACACATTTAAATAATTCAATAGTAGTAACGTCATTATAAAAAAATTAAGAAAACTTTGCTATTTAATGAGGGTACACCATAATTCCACTGGTTCCGGACTATCGAAAGTCATCTCACCTGTGCGATATTCACAATAAAAAAAGGTGTAATGGGGTTTGCCTGAAATTCATTGTCTGAGACACTGTAACATTATATATGACTACCTCAATTGTCAATCCATTGTCACAATGGCATATAGCCTTGGGGAAGTGCATCGAACAATCGTCACAGTTTGACATATCTGCATTACTATACCTCTTCCAACACATACTCCATGCTACAATGCATCCCTAAACCGTAATAAAATCCAGACCCTCAACAAACAAAACCCTGAATATCCCGGTAACACACATCTCACATGGGCAAAAATACTTACGCAATCAAACGCTATAATGACATGTCCACCACTCTGAAGTAACTACTAAGTATAAATATAATATCTTTTATTAATCTAAATAAAAATATCCATCACATCCTTGATCAACAAAAAGGTACTCAATTTATTCAAAAATGAAACCAAAGCAGACAAAGATGACAGTCCCTTCCCTCCTTTTCCGTGCAATATACTATCCTATTATAAAACTTACTCGTAAGTATCTATAATTACATGTTTCTTTTTTTTAAGGATTTGCCTAAATAAATATCCGTTAATAGATTTTTAATTACTGAAAAAAATATTTCTCTTCAAATTCTACACCTTATTCACATTAACATAGCAAAACTAAAATATTAAAATATAATTACGTGTTCCACATTTAACACATCCATCACAGGTTCATGTGAAATACATTAGTTTCCATTCATAGAATCACTGTCTCACACTTACCGTACACTACAAATTTTAAAACATCTCTATTATACTCGTACCTTTGAAAAAATATTATGCAAAATGATACTGCATAATGTAAATAACTTCTTATTTGACAATAAATTTGTTTTATCGTAGGTATTCCTAGACACGAGCTTGAATCTCAGGAAAAAATTCTCCTTGTTATTTAAACTTGATTTTATATGTTACGCCATAAAACGAACTTCATTTAATCTCTATTTAATGTCGTTTAAACCCCTGATACCAGCATCCCCTAAGCTGCCATCTCGCAATTCAATCACTTTCAATGTTAAATGACCAGATTTTTTACATTCCGTTTACGATCTTCGCTTTTCTCTCAATCCACTCTCTCGCATCTGTCCTCTTTTTTCTACCGTTTCTTCTGATAGGTACATAAAATGGGGATGTATTGATCCCTGGTCTCTTTGCGCTGCAAGTAAATAAAAACCAGATACGTGAAACAAAAAAAAAATATATACTGCTTGATAAGTTCGATTTCGCTAGGAATATTTCGGTACGAAAGATTAACGATTTTATATTCCAAAGGAGACAGGGAATCGATTTTATCACATCGCTGTACGAACATAATAATAATGTTTTGTTATAATAAATTGAAAAAATAATGATATCCTCACTGGATTTCTCGCAGTGAGGATTTCACTTACAAAATACGAAATTAAATTATATTAAAATAAATGTGATTGTTGAAAAAATATATATCGTAAGGATAATATAAGGTATTATATGTTTTAATTGAAGTCGAGCGGTTTCGGTGTTAGTCTGTATTTCGTGTCAGATGGAACCTTGTTATTCTAAGGGATCGATTTCGTGTTAATATATGTATATTTTTTTTATTTCAAATCTCCCTACGTAACGTATCCAGCGTTTTATTTGATATTTAAATTTATTATTGTTGTTTTTTTTAAGGAGAGTGGGATTTTGTTGTAGAGTTTAGTAGTATAAGTAGCTTTTTTGTCCAAATGTTATGTTTGTGGTTGCTTGTTGGATTCGTTTTTAACTCTGAAGTCTAGCGTTTCTAATATATGTGTTGTTGTTATTTCTTGTTTTTGTTTTATATTTATGAATGTAAAGTAGTGCTGTCTTAGAGTGTAATTTTTTTATTGACATAATGTAAGATTGTTAAAGATTTAGTCCGTGCTAGTTCTTAAAGGGACTTAAAGGATAATTTTGATGATTGATTTTTGTATTCTACTGAGTAAATTAAGAATATTATTACTAGCACTGCCCCATCCGATAATACCATATTCTAATAGTGATTGGCAGAGAGCTATGTAGATTTTAATCAAATATTTTGTACTGAGGACATTCCTGATTGTTTTAAAAAAGTAAGTTAATTTTTTTTAATATATCTTGTTATTTAAATAATATAAATATATCGTTTGCAAGTGACTTCTCCAGAATTTGATAATACCTTCGGAAGCCGAAACAGCTGTCACGCTTAATAATAATTACCGAGTAGAACTTTTTTTACAAATTTATAATTTTTTTATAAATATGATAATAATTACACAGCATCCTCAAAGATGACATAGGCCCTGAGGAGAATTATTTTCCTTAGGGCCTCCTGTGTGGAGTTAATGTAAAAAAAGTTGTTAATTTTTAAACACGATAATCGTTTTGTAGTACTGATTAAAAAATTTTCCTTCAATAATTTTTTTTTCCAATTTTTAATAGGTAACTATTTTCTTTATTAAATAATTTTGATTGTCAAAGTGAACGTAGTTGCTTCACTTAATTTTTTTTCATTGTCCTATAATATAACCCTTAGGTTCGTGTGTTTTAAATGATTGTTACTCTTAAATGTGCAATAATTTATATATAATGTTTCCAAGGATATAGGATATTATTTTTAATGGACTGAAGTGAAAAATATTTCACATTTTACCGATAGTAATTTATGTTCAAAGAGAGTGTATGTGCTGCGTACTAAACACATTAAATAAAATTCCCGAAGCATTAGATTGAATAAAAAAGCTTTTCGTGAGATCGTAAAAATCCATCGTCTCGCGGAAATATTCACATTTCTCAAAAAAACTTTTCAAATAAAGTCATATTAAGGAGTCCTTTCACAGTTGTGAATGTGGCTAATGGGAAAGCCCGGGATTTAACTTCCACTATGTTTAATTTCCAAGCGGGTGGTTTGATCTACTTGTTTATTGGAACGCAGCTAAATGTAAAAAATCTGGGCCGCTTAACTGCTTTCAAAAAATGTTTTTTTTTGTCAAATATTCACATCTCTAATTTTTTTCTAATATGGTGTCGTCTTGTTTTTTTTTTCAATTCATCTACCAATCTGAATTAAAATTAATAAATGAATTAAAAATTACTTTATTATTAATTACATAGAAATGTGTTTTTCGTTTGTTCTATATTCAAATTCTAAAATTTAATTTATACTATTCTTATTTTAAGTGCATATGATGAATTTATGCCGTAGTCCTTTAAATGGTTGGTGGTGTATTGGTCAGCTTAGTTGCCTTCCAAAACGTTGATCTGAGTTTAATTCTCGGCAGTACAAATAATTTTATTTATTTTTATTTTATTATTTTATTCATTATTTTAAAATTTTGATTTTAATTGTTTCTTTTAATTTTAATTTAATTTTTTTCTTTTTTATCTCATAATATCCCGTGATTTTCTATATTCTATACTAAAATTCAAATCCTCAGGGAAACTGGGTAGTCAATAGGTACTAATTGAAATATTGATATATCGATAATCTGATTAATTTCCGATTTTCTTGCCATACTTCTTAATATTTGTGGCTGTATGAATGTCCATTCTCTTAGTATTTTCTTAACTTTACCTATTTCTAAGTTCGATTTTACATGCAAATTCTTCACACTTATAAGCATTTACAAAGTTAGCATTTGAACTTACCTGTTAAAATAATTCAAAGACAATGATTAAACAGATTATTGAAGGGACGAAGCAGCTTGCAAATCTAAGATTTTTCCAGTTAAATGAAACCCCCGAAGTACGAAATCAACCGCCACATTTTCATTTAGCATTCAGCATCCTTTGGAGATAAATATAAAAAATTCCAACACAAAGAGAAGAAAATTTCCATGCTTTAATTGGGTGCCATTTATAAATGGAAGATTGATCAAATTGATAATTCAATCCTTACCTACCCACCCCCTTATCAAGTGATTCATTAAGTCAATTTAACAAATTAAATGGAATCGATTAAAATGTAGGTAGCAAGGCGGATGTATTTTGTCGATTGAAAGTTAAAGGTTTTACTTTAAGGGGAGAAAGATTAAAGGGAAGTTAAATGAAGGCAGATGAAATGGGGAGTTAAAGGGAAGTAGTGAAAATGGGTGAAAGTGACGAATGAAAGGGTTGGAAACGAGAGATGCAGTGAATAAGATAAACTTGATGATTGCGATGTTTAAATTATTCTGGGAAACGGAGTAAAATATGAGGTATCTCACGCATCTCCGTACTACCCTTTTCTTATTTCTCCTCACGCCCCCCTACTGTCCTAAGTCACACAATATTCCCCAATAATTGGAGTGGATTCGTGCAAAGTTTCTTCTTCTTCGAATCGTGTGGTGTAATGGCTAAGTGGCGCAGAAAGGAATATCTGGAGTTGGAGTTTAGAACCGAATTGCTACGATGGTTCCTTTGTTTGGGTTACATAAATATTTGATGTGAAGTCATCTCTCCGTTCTTGATATGCCTACATTTCGACTCGAAACAATATAAATGTTGGTTGTTAGATGGAAGAAAACCGATGCTCTGAAACTTGGACCCCTGGAAAAAGAACATCGATAAAATTTTATCGGTCATTTTTTTACATATCTGTGTACGATTGCAGAACGTTAACCAACAAACGCCAGATCATGACCATTGAATCTGCTGAATTTAGTCGACGTGAAGTGTTGTTTGTCATAAAACCTTTGATTTGGATGATGATGATGATAAAATATGACGTCTGCAGACGTAATATTATATTGTGATACTACGCTTACAAATGTTAGAAGGTCAACAAGGGCTAAAATCATTGGCACAATATCAAGAGAATTATTACAAATAATTACCGCAGACTTTCTGAATACATTGTGACCACCTTCTATTGTCACTGGGAGCACTACGCCTTTAATATTGTAAGACGTGTTACAACCAGAGGTACACAGTAGGTCGAGTACGTGTCTCGACGTATTTAGGTATTTAAAGGTATATTAGACAATGTAAACATAGTATCCTAACACAACTAATAAATATATGACTAAATTACGCTACGTCTATAAATGTCAAAAAGTCAACAGAGGCTAAATCAGCACGTAAACGTGTTAGAATGCCGAAAATGGAAAATATTACTGAAGAAGTACTCCAAATAATTTATTGCAGAAAAACAAACACGGAACGAAATTTCTCTAAATTGGACCGTACACCAACCTGTAATATTATTTTCCCCAGTATTGTGTGTTTAATTATTTAATTTCCCGTTTTAATTGAGTTTCGCGTGGGCACACGCGGCGGTGAAATATTAATAAGGTATCAAGGTTAAATATAAATTAAAATTACAAAAATAAACAAGCCGTCTTGTGATTAAAAAACAATTTGTACGAAATCTGGTTCATGTTTCCTCCAGTCGAGGAGGCATTGCTTGTTTGTTCCCAGATGGGATACCGTTAACGTAGTTCCGATTTGCCTCTCAAGTGAATCTCTTTGTTTTCATTAAATTTCTTGCTCCTCCAACGAGACAAATTAAATTTCGCCCTCTCTCTACACAAGGAGAGAGGAATGAAATAAAAATAATGATAAATCGGCCTGTTCCTGCCTGTTAACATCATTTTCTCGTGTTATTTTTGTACGCGGTATCTCTAAATAATCCCGCTTTTATCTTTTGTAATTTTTCTTTATCTGATTTTCTTACCTCTTTTTTGCTTTGATGTTATTTTTGAAAACGTATTAATTTTGGCTAATTTTAATAATTTGGTTGGTCATTGGTACCCACCCATATGAATAATATAAGTGATTTTTCATGCCATATATATATATTTTTTAAACGTAATAGACAATATTTTTTATAATGTCAGTTACCATGTTGATTTTTGATCAACGGTATAAATATACCACAAACAATAATTGCATGTCAGAGTTAAATACAACCGTAAGAATATATTATTTGTCTTTGTGTTTAATTCGTAGATCTCCGTGTAATTTTTTTTTTTAAATTTACTGCGAATCATATTTAATAATGTTATTATTAAGTATTTTTAGTTTTTATTGCTACAATAAAAATATTTGGAGAACGTACTAATAGCATTATTAAATTTGATCTATTAAATGTATCTATTAACTGTGGCATTAGATCGTACAATGACATCAGAAAGTATATAAGGAATAAAAGTTCATTAAGGATATAAAAGTATGCGTACATATAAGTAGACGTTGCTTAAATTAATATTGATTGAAAAGGTATGATGGTATTGCCTTCTTGTACTTAACTTCCGTGCAGATAAATAGATTCGCCACATCTGCGTATACTATATATAATTGTAACTTCATGTAATCTGGGTACAAGTGAGTATTTGTAATGTTAATAATTATGTAAACTGCCCTAAACTCTCAAGAGCCAGTGGGACTATGGCATCCCCAAATGGGGTATGTTAAGAGATTTGAGGAGGCGAGAAGATGTTGGAAGATTAGGAAATACTTAACTATTCAGATCTTGTCACTAAATATGGCTAAAGTAATTTCAAGCAACGTTTCAATTCTGTTTGGTGGACTTTCACCAGGGCGATACTGAGAGTATATAACCACCCTGATTTGTGCATACCCCAAGAAAAAGAATCGAAAAATTATATTTAAAGGTTATTAAAAGGTACGACAAATTTCTGAAAAATATATATTTTTCCACGAATTTGGTAATGAACTTCTACGTTAATTTATTTAGTTTCATCAATCTACAATCAGCGTTGATGACCACCAATGGCCATTTAAAAATATTTAATGCATGATAATTCATACCCCAATTTAAAGTGCTATATAGCCTACCCTTGGTCACAGATTATTGCATTGATATTCATGTACACCATCTAATTCGATTACTTGCAGGGAATTTTTTTTCAGGAACTGGAAATCATTAAACTTCCGATGAAATATTTATTATTATTGATTTATTTCTTGAAACTCTGGAGGACGTGATTCATTGGAACATCATTATAATTGGTCACTAAAGGAGCTTACTGTCCGTGAAAACTTTTGCTCTGAAGGTTCTATTTAAGTTAAGTTTAGGGCTCGCCCTTTGAAGGCATTAATTAGCCCTTTATTTGGGCAGTTGGATATCCAATTTAACCATCTGAATTTTCCAGATATAAAGCCGGATTTTTTGAAAGTTGCTGGTTTTTTAAGAGAGCCTATTTAACTAGCTAACTTACCATTATGACGTTTCTCCGCAAGGGTGGGCAGAGAGTACGGACCGCCAAACAACTCGATCTTGGCATACACTTTTTGCTTCATTCACATTCATACATATATATATATTTTTTTTTAAAGACAAATATTCCCCTGTTACAAATAACCCAACAATATTTGAAAATCTCCTACTACCATCACAGTAAGCGGAAGATGTTGCTTGTGATGTGATGAAGAACTTAGTCAGCCGAGGAATTGAACTCACGATGCTTGGGTGAGACCCAGACGCGATAACAACTCAGCCACTGACCGGTCATACATTCTCTTCCATTATTCCGATTTAGGACATGGCTCGACTCAAGTATTTGATTCGCTTGGTCATGCAATGTCTTCCTCGGGCGTCCTCGGCTTCTTCTTCCATTCACAGCCTATTTAAAAGCGTAATTTTCATTGAAATGGGTATTCATTGGGCCACTTATTTGTTTTTAGTCATTGGATAAGGTTTATTGTACTCTTTGATCAATCAATTTATTCTTTCTTATTATTTGTTCGTACTATATTCTACTATTAAACACGTGGAGTGGAATTGTTGGAGTGCGAGAGAGTATTTTTATTGGTTTGTCTGGTATAACTGATTTACCCTGTATTAATTTATTAATTGTTACATTAAAATACTTTTAAGTACCTCACAAAATAAATCATTTTTATGATCATATTTGATTTCTGAGTAAATCAGTTTTTACTTTATGCAGTAAAACATTTCAAACACCGTAAAATTGGGTGTGGGTAAATAAAATCATATAAATAAGTCGTCTCATTGACATCTAACCACAGTTTGATAATGACTTTGAACGCAGAAACAGCTGTCACAATAATAAAATAAAATACTTGTAGAACTTAATAATAACATTATTAAATTAGATTTCCTTTAGCCCCTTGAAAGCCGTAAAATCGCTGAAAATTTTCCTAATTACAAATTTACATTTTTGGAAAATTATATTTTTACAAGCAATTTCCCTTGAATAGCTTATTATATTTACAGAAATAATTTTTTCTTTCTCACATTACAAAAAAGGATTTAAAAATAGATGCCCTTCTCAATAAAAAATAAAATAATATCAAATTCTCCTATACATAAGTACGAGTATAGTTATGATTCTTAACCCTTTAGGTGCCACCGAACGATATATCGTTCCGATACATTATTGTACTTGAGTGCCACAGAATGATATATAGCTCGAGCCATAAAATTCGTCACGCGTTACCCACGGTTCTAAAATTACGTCACATTATTGAAAACATGTGTCTAAAAATAAAAGTAATCAAAATAAAAAAATATATATATATATTCATGGATTATCGACACTTCTCCAGCATTTATAAAAAATACATGTGGCACCTAAGGGTTAAAATCGGAAATATTTTTGGCTAAAAAAAAGTTTACCATTTCCAATCAGCTCCATAGTGCGCATTGGCGTTCCTCGGTGAGTCTCAGTCGCGACAGTACTTTTTTATTTTATTTTATGCTTCTCCTTCTGTTTTATTGGAAGTTATTGGTGTCATTTTCAATAATTAACATTACCAAAAATAAAAATTAAGCTTTTATCAAAATTGAATTCTTTCTGATGAGCATTTATTTCATTGGATGCATACGGATAAAATGGGGCGGGGAAGAGAGCAATTTGAACGAACCTCGCTTTTCAGATGTTGCTATTAAATTATTCAAATACATTTTCAAGCAAAGTTTCGTTTCTGAATGGTGGTGTTTTATCAGAGCGATGCTGAAAGTATCTTTCAATTAAAAAAAAAAACAGTGGCAGCGTGTGGTTAAAAGCTGATCAACATCGTATTATAACCCAGCCCACACTGGGTTATTCAACAATCGAGGGCTTAGGATTACGGAACCTAACCTAACCTAACTTATTTTATACAAAATCGTCAAAGGTAGGACTCCTGTGAAAACCTTAAACCCCCGCATGGATACTCGGATTTCTCAAAAAGAATGTATCATTGCAATCCCAACCGTTGGACTAATTTTTCAAAATTTTCGGGACTAAGTAATTTTTTTTCCGACTTGTTTGATTTTTTTGCAAGATTGCAATAAATTATTCGATAATTTATCTGAACCTCCATAGGTTGTTAAATCAGTTCATTGGCGGACACATGCTCCAAAGTGGAATATACTCTCAGTATCGCCCTTGTGCAAGACCATCATTCAGAATCGAAACGTTGCTTAAAATGGAATTAGTCATGTTTATCTAAATAGGCAGGCACTCCTAACCTTCCTCTTCCCCATCTCCTTACCCACCCTACTCCCTCAGCCTCACAACATATCCTAATTAGGGATTCCAAACGGTCGGGAGCAGTTGGGACTCTTGTGTGATATTCACCTAAAAATAAGGTATTTTTTACCAGAATTATCTCCTCTATAGATTCCGTGTTTACATTATTGTTTTTCGTTTTTACACCCCGTAAAATACTCGTACAATCCACTTTTCCCGTTGTAAGTCTATCTTATATAAACCAGAAGAAGGAACATTGGAAATTTAATTAAAATAGAACACAGGTTCGCATCCGACAAAGCGTGCAATTCTCCCCCACGCATCTCACAGGAGCTGCCCCGTCAGTGATGTAAGCACGGGGGCCCAGTATATGTCTGAAATCATCCCTGTCCATAAGGCTTCACTGTCACACTTCATATCAGCCCTTGCAGCCTGCCTCGAAATGATTTCGTCTTAGGGGTGGGAAATTTGAAACAGTTCCATGGAAGCATCGTTTTATGGCGAGCAATTTCGAGCAGGAAGTTTTGGAATGAGGAACTCCAGTGAAAAGTATAAAGTAATACATAAAAATGGAACAGGTTTGCGCCTTAATAACTTAGAAGCGAATGTCAAAATCAAATAAAAATTATAATTGCCGTATTTTAAATAAACAATTAGATTTAATCCAAAATCCGATTTTAAGGATATACCCGTTCTTCCCCTCCGTATATATCTATATGTTAATTTGTTTTATCTGTATACGTTCCTGATGAAGGCTGAGTTTAACCGAAACCGATCGATGATGAATTAATATAAATAGAAAAAACTGTTTCAAAACAAAAATGTCTTTAATTTAAAAGTATTATGGTTTGAAAATTATATATTCATATTTATATATATATTACATGTGGGCAACCCCCGACCCGTGAATATGTCTAGTTTCGATCATAAAATAAAGTCGTTCAGTGACTTCAAAACCTCGAATCTCGAAAAAAAAAAGAAAAAAACTAAAACCCGAAGTTAAAAATCCCTTAAATACTCGACAGCAATGTCGTCATAAAAAAAGCTGCTGTAATTTCTAACGTTTATTGTTCATATTTATCTGTGTCCCTTCTTTTGAAATGTGTTTTTTCCTTCAAAATTTCTCTCATAGCTGATGATGACAATTTTTTTGTTTTATTTATATTTCCCGTTGTTAATTATTCGAGTTCTCGAGAGTCACACTAGTAGACACTTTTGCTTAAGCGCTCCGGAGACGAAGGTTTCTTAATCTAATCATCGTCGCGTTTGACTTCGAGATTGAGGAAAAAAATAATAGTCAAAAGCCTGAGCAAGGGACATAAAAAAAGTTTTTGAGCACGTGAAAAATGAACGTGAACGGGGTAGGGGTAGGGGTAGGAGTAACACATCACAACCTCAAAATTTCCCTCCAAACCATTCATGACCCCGGGTAACACCGAGTACTTCAGCTACTATTATAAGAAAATAGATTAAACATCAAAAATATAATTTAGAACAAAGTTCGCCGGTTGTGAAATTGAATGATTCAGATTAATGAGACAAATTTTTGAAAGTCTCTGTTACTATATTTTATTTCTACACTCGTTGACCGGTTTCGGTTGATATCAACGTTCCTCAGGAAGTTCATATGATTACCGTCTAAATTAAATCTGCCGACAAATTTATAAATGTAATAAAGTGGTTTAAAAGAAAGAATTGTTTCATTTAAGTATAATTTAAAGCCACAAATAGATTTCTTTCTTCGGTAATTAAAAATGTAGCACGGAATACTTACACAGAAGATCCAACTAGGCAATTATGTTCAAAAAATTAAAATGTTCGAACTGGTCGGTTTATTTATTTCTTTAAGAAAGTATTATTTATTTGTGATTAGATTAGATATGGTCCTACTGCTGAGAGCTCTATCATATCCTCTTTCTCTGTTTTTGTTTCTTGATGAGAAATAGAGACAGGTTACATTGAAGCTAACAGCGGTTCGCCTTTATACGATGTTCACAGGGAAAAACGCATCCCTGTTTACCCGATTCTCGAAAATTCCCCTTAATTTCTGTAGTCTTATTGGGGTGGGGGTGGGGGTGAGGGTGTCCCAGTGGGTGGGACGCACCCCACGTGGTGTCGCCATGGCAACAGGGTGGAATACGAATACGGTTTCAGCCTGTAGTGAAACCATTATATTTAATGAGCAACCGATTCACTGACGAATGTACTGACCAGTGGGAGACTTTTCTAATGAAGTATTATTGTGTTCCTTTATTTTTTATCGGAGGTTTTATTTATTGAACTAACGATACGCACAGTCAAGGAGGGCTCAATAAAAAAATATCACGTAGATACACAATCTATATAACAAAAAAATAAACACGCAGTCATTTTACTATTGCAAATTGTATCGACTGAAAACACAATGCAACTTTCATTATAATATTTGACCCGACCAATTTCACCGTCCTTCTTAAAATTGGGTTTTTTTTGTATCCTCGGTAGAGCTTGGCAAATTAAAGAATACGCCCTTCGTATACTGCGCGGCTTTACCGTAGTTTTTATGAAATCCGGATATGTAATATAAACCAGTTATAACAAATTGCCCGAAGAAATAAGACACGTGTACAAATCTCGAGATGATATCAAAATGAAATCTTTTTAAAATGCTTATTATAAGTACTGACTCCGTTCTGATAGCCGTCCTGCTAAACTATGTAGATTCTGGTGTAGGTTTACTTTTTTCTCTTAAAACGTTGTTATGTATTTTTATAGTACCTGCATAATTCGAGTCCGTACATTTATTTATCTATGTTATTTTCCGGTTGATTATATGTATATATATTTTTTTTCTTTATATTTTCAAATACATATTTGTTTCGAAAACTTTGTTAAACCTAACTAACCATCACGCCGTTTCCCCGAAGGGGTAGGCAGAGAGGACGGACCGCCAGACAACTCGATCTTGGCATACACTTCTTGCTTCATTCACTTTCATACAACGTCTCATACATTCTCTTCTGTTATTCCGACTTCTGACATGGCCCGACTCAAGTATTTGATTCACTTGATCGTGCCACGTCTTCCTTGGACGTCCCCGGCTTCTTCTTCCATTCACATTCGCGTCATATATTCTCCTTACACTCCTTTCTTCATTCATTCGCTCTACATGCCCAAACCATCTAAGCGTCCCTTTCTTAATCTTGCTCACTACGCTTACCTCAGCCTTGCATTCTTTACGAATCTCAACATTTTTCAATCGATCATACATGGTTTTACCACACATTCGTCTCAGAGATCTCATTTCTACAGCATTCAGTCTACTTTCATCCTTCCTCTGCCAGTTCCTATGCCTCACTGCCATACATCAGGTTGGTATCAGCACTCCATTGTGGACTGCTAGCTTCGCTCCATTTGGACAACTTTTTGATTGCGGCAACCGCGTTCAGTCCTTCGTTAATGGAGTTTCCTGCATTCGCCCTTCTTTCAATATCCCTATCAGTCTTTCCATCTCTCGTAAACATACTTCCCAAATACACAAACTCATCGACCTGCTCCAAGTATTCATCATTCACAACTATATTGCATACTGTTTTCGTACTCTCTCTTTCAAACACCATGACTTTAGACTTACTTACATTCATCATTAGCTCATTCTTCATACATACTTCGTTCATCCTAGATACGAGGGACTGTAGATCTTCTATACTATTAGCAATCAGCACCGCATCATCAGCATACACAGGCAACATACTTGCAGACTACTCATTTTTGCGCCCAAGCCCACTTCTTTCAATTCTTGCATACAATTATCCATGTATAGATTGAATAACCACGGTGACATTACTCAGTCTTGCTTTACACCTTTTGTGATGTCAAACCACCCCGTAAAATCACCGTTTGCCCTAACACATGCAACGCTTCCCTCGTACAGAGATGCGATTGCCTGAATAAGATTTGTATTCACTCCATACTTGGACAACACCTTCCATAACTTTTTTCTGTCAACTCGGTCGTATGCTTTTTGTAGATCTACAAAAGCACAGAAAAGTTTTTGATTTTTTGCCAGAAACTTCTCTGTGAGCATCCGCAACGAGAAAATCTGATCCATGCACCCCCTTCCACTCATAAATGCAAAACCTGATGTTAAACCTGATATACTATTATGTACCAATAATTAACAGTCCCATACGTAATGAGTTGAATTGATAATCCATGGGAGTGCAACATCATTGCATGTCTTATTTTAAATTAAATTAAAATAAAAGTTAGCTGATCGGTGCATTTTTCCGGTTGACCCCGCTTCCTATCAAAGTCGGTTTCTGCGCATCGGTCATCATGCGCATTTCCTTATTTGTCATGTTCTAGCTAGGATAGTTTTTTTTATGTCACAGCAAGGGGAGAAAAAAATACCTACGTTTAAAATGATATTTAATTTTGCTGTTATTTTATAAATTTTTTGTAATGTGCTCACGTTATATTAATTGTCGGACCGTATGCAAACCGGGAAAAAATGGAATGGTTTTGTATACTTATTTATGTATTTATGTAGTCTATTGATTTTATTGTCAGCAGATTGAACTTTTTCGTTTTGCTACATGTTTGAACTGTAATCATTTTTGCGAGTACACAAATTTTATGAGTATCAGGAAATAATTTTTGTCAGTTGCATTTTTTTGTACTATATTATTATTATTATTACTATATTTTATTATTACTATATTATATTATTATATTTACGTAATTGGAATGTGTACATCAACTGCTAAAGAAAGAAACAGCTTAGAAACAGTATTATTAACAATAAATAATAAAATTATGTTTTTTGTTAATATTCCAAAAAATAGCAGCAAAATCATATAACCATAAAAAAATATTTCTGTTTTGTTACAATATAAGTGACAAGTTTTGTTATAGAGAGATTATATTTATAAATTGTTTTTAATATATAATTATCAACATGTTTCGAAAGCAAAGCTTTCCTCATCAGGATACACATTATACTTAAAAATAATAATGACCAGTATAGACAAATATTTATACTCGTATCATTTGTCTTTACCTGCGATTATTATTTTTTAGTACACATGTATCCTGACGAGGAAAGTTTTGCTCTCGAAACATGTTGAAATTTCTATATTAAAAACAGTGGTATAAACAATGCACTTCTTATTATGCGACTACCACCCTGAACGATGATCCCTTAAATTAAATTAAATAATTTAGTCAATAGAAAATAAAAATATTTTTATTTTCTGTCCTTTTTTCCGGTTTCGTCTTTCATTTAGAATATGTTAATATTATTTTCTTCAATGATTAAATATTACAATGAGGTTTTTAAATCTCAATAAAAATAATTAATAATTAAAAATTGAATATATTCTTTAGACTTTTATAAAAAGTCAATTAATGTCTCATATAAATAAAAAGTCGGATTCTAATCCGAGACACTGTTTAGTTTGCAATTGTGTTCGGGTAGAACTTTGTAAACATCATAAATATATTAGATTCATAATATTAGATTATAAATGGGAAATAATATTCACAAATCTTGAATTTGAGATATGATATTGATGAAGATGACATATATTGAACTGGTCTCATTAGCTAAGTAGCCGGATAGGCGGGGGACCTGGGTTCGACTCCCACATGCGACAGAAATCATTTTATTTTCTGTCCTTTTTTTACGGTTTCGTCTTTCATTTAGGATATATTAATATTATTTTCTTCAATGATTAAATAATTTATTTTATTCTATGTCATTTTAAGCTATCATGTTTATCATTTTATTTAATTTTTTGTACTCATCATTTTTTAATTATTTATTTTTTATTTTATTTTTTCTTATTTTCTTATATATTTTAATATTCTTATTTTCCCTGTTTTTATTATATTGATTTTTGTATTAACGTTAAGTTTGTATATATCTCGTGTAATATGGCAGATTAGATATAAAAACTTTAAATTTTTTTTTAAAAATTTCATTAATAATGACGCCACAAAATAAATACATAAAAATATGCTTGCTCATCTATGCTGTTTTTAATTTATTATTATTTCCTATTTGGATGACCTATTCCAGGGGCGGATTGTAACTTTTAAATTTGCTGGAGTGTTAAGATTGAAAAAGGGCATTGTATTCATGTTGTTGCAGCCGAAAAATCTTCATAAAAAAAACTGATGGAAAAAATCACTGAATACTCAAAAGCCGCCCCTGGTCAAATTATTTCCAAATCAGTTTCGCTTACATAATATCTGTGACGTCGGAGCGGTCTGTAAGCCATGTATTTTTATAATATTCTCCGCTACACTAACACCCACCAGCTTTCTTTCCATAGTACGATGGGTTACTTTCATTTCTTTATAGTGCTTTACGTAAAAACTCTGATTTCTGTGCCACTCTTGGGTTGTGTGATAACGTAACCTATATAGCGGGACCAATGGAGGGGGCGACTGCCCGCCTACGTTATAATATATGTCTAGTAGCTTTACTGTCCGGCTTTGCCCCATACATTATTATGATATCTAAAAATTTTGATACATATATAAACTTGTGAGCTTAAAATTATAGCAATGACACATAAATTCAAAGAGATGAAACTGTTTTAATTTAAAATATATGTTCATGCAATATATTTTGATAAACAAGTTTGACAAGGACTCCCTGGATAGCCAGGCGTTCTTATATACGAGTTCTAGTATCCGTTATCTAGGATATCAACTGTCTGCCTATAGCGTATTCCGAGATATTTTGGACATGTTGCTCGACAAAGTGATATGCCAAGCCCGGAGAAACTCATGGTCACTGGCAAAGTGGGAGGCAGAGCAGACGAAAATTGGTGATACGCACAGCTTCTTATTTTTTCCATATATTGAGATGGCAACATGCTACACTAGCGCCTGTACCGACCCGAGATGTACGAAAATAAATATTTTATTAGATTTTCAGTGAAATAAATACGAGTATATTATTAATAAATTATATAAATCGAAATTTCATGAAATAAATATTATGTAACCTACATATTTGACGGATTGCAATCTTTGGAGCACAGACGTCAGGTGGTAATGCTGTCCTTGTTCTACCGGTATTTTAATGGAAGATGCTCTGAGGAACTATCGTCATTGATCCCTTCTGCACCGGTGCACAAGGAAACACGCTAAACGCGCGTCCAATATTTGACACGGTTGACATTTTTCACATGAGAACGGGTCGCTTCTACGACTAGGTCTTGTGTTCAACAGATCGGCTGTGGAATGATCTGCTGGCATTTGTGTTTCCTCTCTCCTACAACATAGGTCTCTTCAAATCCCAGGTTCACTCCTTCCTATCCTCTAAAAGACCCTCCACACAGCATTCCCAAATACGATATAGGCCTTGAGCGAAATTATTTCCCTTAGGGCCTCCTTTGTGGTTATTGTAAAAAAATGGCCGTGCTGCTTCTTTGGTCGGAAATTAAAAAAATAAAATAAAGAGGCTGTAAGGTTTGCACTAACAGTTATATCAAGGTATCGCCTCTCGCTTGGTCTGGTGGTTTAGAAATAAGAGTACTTTATTATTTGTATACACTTTCTATTATTTTTTTAGTATAATGAATATCTGATGAGGGGAGCTATGCTTCTGAAATATGTAGATATTTATATATTAAAAAAAGTTGGATAGACAAAGCGCTTCTTATTTATTATATTAATAATGACGCCACAAAATAATTACACATCTATCGAAGAAAAAAAAACTTATTTAAAACTCCATAACTTATGATGGAAATGACAATGTGGCTTAAAAATGCTCTACCATTTACCTTGAGATTCCCTTAATATATCTGTGTAATTTTCACAACCCCAGAGCTACCGTTCTTAAGTTTTAAAAATATACATACTAAACTGATTTTGCATAGTTCCAGCATAATCAATGCTTCAACCCCTAGGAGGGGCTGATTAAGTGAATTTAGTGAGATGTCTGTAAGAAAAACAGCCGCGTCAGTCAAGCCTCAGAGTGGCACTGAGGACTGAGGCTTACTTCTTACTCACCCGACAGCCGCGATTGTCAGGAGTCAAGATTCATCCCGATGTTAATTATTTGTCGAGCTTTCGAGGGAATTCTACGCCTCGAGTGTTCAATAGCATTTTCATGGTAGGTATTCAGATAATTTATATATTAGATTTCACGGCGTGATGTTCCTTTAAAGAATCTCTCACGTTTTTATTCCCTCGAACAGAATTATTCAGCGATGGTTGCTACGAAAATTTTCTATTTAAGTGAAAAGTGGATACATTCAATAAGCTCTTACGCATACCTTTTCTCGTCGAGAGAATTTTTTTATTCTGAAAACACCTTCTTTTTCGCATTCGTTTCAAACTTTATCTTCTTAGAATTATTGAAGGGATGAAAAGTCAAACAAAAAACGGTATTTGAAAAAAAATCATTTTAATTTTAGTGATTTCTTATCGTCCTTCTATTGACCTCTCCTATAAAGGGTTGTCTTTCACTTGAAACACTCGCACTTGTACTTATCACTGAGGTCACTGAAAGTCCTCACATCTTCCATTAATCTTCCCCTGAATTATGAATTGGATAATCTTGGATTTATACAATTCCTTGGATATTCGTAATGGACCTCATTGTAATATTTAAGCATGTTAATATTATCAAATCTTAACTGAAACGAAAAAATACACAGAAATTTAAAAAAGGTAGCGGTCGCATCTGGGAATCGAATCCAGGACTCCTGTCTTACCGGAACAACACTCTAACCACTGAGCTAACCACTTTTTTAATATTTTACACAAAAATTGTTTTCGCATTAGATTAGATAATTTAGAAGCATCTGAATTAAAAAAAGCCATTAAAATTGACAGCAATGTTCTTAATAACCAAATTAATTGGTCTTACAGTCCCATATTACCTATGTTTCCCGTTAATTCAAAATTTCACACTTCTTAATCCATTATTTGACGTTATGTGTCTTTCTTTTTTATTGTTTGTCCCATTCTGTTACATGTAAGCACATATCTGTCTTATCGTTCCATTATTTCGTTTTATATTTTGTCTCCTTCCTTTCTTATATCCTAACTATATATACATATAGTGAGCATATATAATTTTAAAATAAATTAGTGGTTTAAAACAAAGTGTTGTTTTATTTAATATGAAAAAAAAATCATTTTGCAAATCGTTTATATTATCATCAAGTAGTATTGCATTGAATGCAAATCGTACTCTAGTTATTGGACTGGCACTCACTACCATTCCACGCGATTTCTTGAAATAATGCTTCGTTAAATACGCCTTCGAAGAAAAGCTTGAATAAATGGAACGATATCCAGGACATTTAATAAAATAATGTTTCTTGGGTGTCCTTATACAGTTATCCGGAACTTTGAATTATTCATCCAGAATCAGGATATAGATTACGTACTGCAGAAGCCCCTTTCCTGTGAGTTCATTCCATTCTCTTAGTAGACTGGCTTAGTTAATGTAATAATCTCACATTGTTGATTCTTCACTGTGTTTATGATATACAATACTTACTTCAATGACACGGGCTGAAAAGAGATTCTATCCGATATTAACTATGTGGCACACAGGTAAAAGCTTTGGTTCTAGGTCAGATCTCACTGATTCAAAATTTATGAAATGCACAGGCAGTATTTGCATGTACATTTTCCTTTAAAATCTGGACACACTTTATATAGAAAAATTATCTCTACATCGCCGTGGTGATGTCACATTATTAAGAAATCAGAAAATTGCTTCAATTGACTATATTTAGTTGACTACCTGATTAGCAAAACACAATGGGTAGAAGTTCCATTCCCACGCCTCACGGACATGACTCAAACCTCCACTTTGCGAGATTTCGTCTACGGTATGGAATATAGTGCCATCTCTTTATTTTGTGGCGGTACCCAATTGTAACATTATTTACACGCACTGGTATCTCCAGCTGGCCCCCGTTAGACCGCGGCCGTGCTCCCCCCTTGCAGAGCCGAGCTCGGCATATTCGTTTCCTCGCGTCGCGCGTCGCTGCTAACAACAGTTCCATTCAGTGTCCCAGTTCCGGGTATGATATCTTGTAAATTTAGTTAATGAATAGTGTATTTGTATTTAATAAAACAACCTATAAAATTCGAGAAGTTTTAATATCTTCCTTCACCAGGTAATACATTTTTACGCATACAGCTATTTGTTACATTGGTGACCCCAACGTGGCGCATATAGAGATAGTAAATGGGACTACGGACTTTTTGACTGACGTACATGCAAAATGGGTAGAGATTGTAATTGAAATGTCTAGATGTGGCCACTCGCCATCGCTCGCTATTTAATGAAGAATTTTAGCAGTTGTTTTGATTATATAACATGCTACAATAACTGTTCTGTTGTCATATTATACTTTTGGGGGGTCAAAGACCATTCTAGAGCCCCTGATCTTAGAGCGTTCTTTTTTTTGTGTTCAACCAACTTCAAAGAATAATCCTTCAAATATGGTTATTTCTGCTTTCTTTTCAATATCCAAAGGAGCTCAAAACTACCCGTCGAACACAGCACAATGTGTAGCGAAACTCATCCTTAAAGTTATGATAATCCCCCAAGTATTTCTCATGGGCCGTTTACCGCTGAACTTTTCACTCAGAATCGAACTTAACACTTCTGAGGCCCGCTAAAGACTTTGACGAGAAGTTAGTTCAGTCCCTTAAACTGACAATCTGTCACGTGGGTTAACCTGAATGGAAGTTCTCTGGAAAGTAGCGGGAAGAAATTTGAATCAATCATTTTCTAACATGATTTTTAAATTGTGTTTTATTTTTCATTCCTAAATCCACGTTGGACATAGGTACAGGGTAATAGCATTACTAAAATATTATTTTGAATCTAATCACATGCATTTAATGATCGTTACGCAGATTTTATTTTATTATTATTTTGTTGATAGAGTCCCAAGTCCCAACTTCTCACAACTATCCGGTGAAAAAGTGACTATGGCATCCCCAATAGGAGCATATTGTGAGGCTAAAGAAATGAGGAAGGGAAGGAGGCATGGAAGATGAAAGTTTCAGATCTGGTCACAAAACATGGTTAAAACAATTACAAGCAATGTTTCTGTTCTGAATGGTGTTCTTTCACCAGTGCCATACTAAGAGTATCAACTTCTCTGGATATTTCTGCAAATAATATTCAACACTTTTTTTATGTTATTTAAATGTGACATAACACCGATTAATTCATTTAATTCATTGTGCCCGCCCGAATTTTTATTCCACCACCTTTGGATTTGTAGTCGAGGATTCTAACCGCTCGACCACTTATTTTCTGTTATTAATGTTCCACTGCGAATCTACCAATTTTCAAAAGAACTGTCGTGAAACTTTCGCGCACAAAAATTGAGGCTTTTCACGCATTCGTACTTTTTCCGACTTGTATATTTACCAATGTATTCAGTATTTCTGTGGTATGTTAGTACCTACACAAGTTTTTCATTTCCAACCCATCGTTGAAAAGTATGAAAATGATTGACTACCCACCCGTCAGAGGACCGGTAGACTAACATTCAATCAGTAGCACGTTGAATCGTGAATGACTGTTGTGTAAAAATTGGAAATCATTTTGCTTTTAGAACCGTCTACTTCAAAATAATAATAGGCGCTCATAGGTGCGAAAATATCGGGGAAAACTCGATTTGTGTATGGGAGAATCCAGTCAATTTTTTATACGACACTTTCGACATTTATTACCAAGTAATTGAATATTTTAGTACGTATTACTGATCAGTTTTTAAATTGTTGAATATTCTATCGTATCATTATTAAAAAAAAAAAAATTATTTTCCATTGAAACAAGTATCGGATGTAAAAGGACGATGGAAATCAACTTTTTACCTTTACTTAGCTTATTAGTTTTTCAAAGTCTGCGACATTATAAATAACTATATATATGTAAATAAATTAATATAAATACTTTTTAAACACCACTTTTTTTTTATATACAAATATCGACATGTTTGGAAAGCGATGCTTTCCTCATCAGGACGTACAAAATACGAAAAAATAATTATGTCAAGTATAAACAAATTATAATCAAAAAGTAATTAAAGCAGGTAAGCAATTAATCAAAATTGTTAATATAAAATTATTATAAAACATTGAATAACAAATTTATGTTAGAAATAAAAATAAAAATATTTTTATTTTTAATTGTTGTATTATCGGGAAAGAAGCCCCGAGTTGGACGCCAGTGTTGTGGCCTGATAATAGAGGGATGGGTAGGAGGAAGATCGGGTCGATGGTCGTCAGGGTGGTATTATAGGAAGACAGGGGAGACAAGAATATAGGCGTGACTTACCCAGGTGTTAATCTCCAAGGCAGGTACGTCTTTGTCCGGACAATGGTTAGCTCAGATTCCGGTACAGCAATGAGGTTTTTCTCTCCTTCAGGGTCGAGTGAGTCGACCACAGTCTTATAATTGGGTTTGAGGCAATTTATAATCTACGTTAAATGAGGCGAGGGAGTACTTTCAGTCTCAGAATTTATTGTACAGTGATACTAGACATTACAGGTTATGTGCAATCGTATAACTAGTAGAAAGGTCCTATTTCTGACATGAAAATAATATATTTCTTTTTCTGATGAAGTTCTAAAACCGGGTGTATCAATTATGGCAAGGGCAAGTACAACACAAAACAGAGGGTAGGTAGAAACAGCTTACATGAGGAGATCGGAGCAGTGGCATCTCACATTAATATGATCGACGCGGCCGGCTTGAGCCGTACCCATCTTCCCACTGAGTTTAAGTTAGTTTTAAATTACAAGTCACCATCTTAGGTGTTTTACAGTAAAAGGGCTTGATTAGCTACGGGGCTTCAAACCCGCATGCGAAAATACGTTGCCTTTAAGATTTGGTTGAAAAAATGCACTTTAGCCGCGTTGCTTGTCCGATGGGTAGTCGGTCCCGCACAGGAATGCCGGGGCGCTCTCGAGTCGCTTCACGCTACCCTGTTATATCGGTCAGTGATAAATGTATGGCTCTCATTGGTTGATTATGAGCGGCAAATCACCTGATTGGTTGATTACTGTGAGCATTTGAGGGAAACGTCGTAATTGGTTGCCCAGCTATTATGACGAGAAGCTAGAATTGAACATAGGGTCACCCCTTCGTTACGTAACATAATGTAAATAAAATGATGAAAATGACTAGGCATACAAATTAAATAATAAACGTTATTATTATTAAAATGTAAATTTATTAAATAAAAAAAAACATATTGAAGAAAAAAATATGATTATTAATACGAAAATAAATTTAAGAGATAGCTATTTAAAAAAAGAAGATTATTAATAACATTTAACTATTAACACTTTTTCTAATTTTTTAAATTTCAAATTTATATAATTATAATCCAGTTGTATTCATATGTAAAAAAATTATATCTTTATTTATGTCAAAAGAATGATTTGTTTCCACAATGTGTTTGGCAAATTCAGATAGCAAACAAAATTTCAAGGAAATAACTCAACCTAACATAACTCAACCACTTTGATACAGAAAATTTTGATTAAGATCGAAATACTACGCCTATATGGGGTAAGAGGAACGGCTACGCTGCCCGTTTCACACATAACTTGATTTTGGATTTGAGGCCAAAATACCTATCCAAATAGAATGATATATGTTTTTAAATTAAAGTTTTAGTAAATATCTAGTACGTTGTTCATACGTACTAGATATTTACTTCTTATGAAGTATGAAGTATGAGTCGCCATGAAAAAAAAACAATTTTACCTTTTTTTTTTAATTATCATATTTGCAAATGCAAATATGATTACCTAGATAAAAATGTAATAACGAAACATTTAAAAAAAAGTAAAGTTTTTTTCGGTCGATATTTACGGCAAATTTGTGTTCCAACGTAAATCAGTCATTTTAAAGTTAATTTAAAGTTCACCATAATGTTCATTGTAATATTTTTTGTTAAATTTTTGTTTTATATTTCATTATATTTTCAAAGCATGAGGGGTTACACTTTTTTTTAAATCATCGTTAGCCCTGAAATAATTGTTAGAGGTGCCTCTAAAATCGCGAAAAATCAATTCCTTTAATGGCATATATTTCATAATGTAAAACAAAAATTAATAATTTACTTCTCATCCGTACTAGATATTTACTATACATTTTCATGAAAAAAGATCATTAGGTTTAGGTTAGTATTTTGGCCTCAAATACAAAATTAAGCTTTGTATGAAACAGGCCGCGCAGCCGTTCCTCTCAAGGGTAAACGAAACTTGATAAACGTGATTCGTGAAATGAATTGGTTGATGGCGGGTCTACATATAGAATAAATAAAGTGATACTTATTATAATATATACTTTCTCAATACTATTTGTAAATGTCCATGTAAAAGCATGTAATGGGCATGAACAAATAAATTTAAAGAGAAAATACAGATACAAACACTTATATTAAAAAAATATACAATATCTTTAGAACTCGCATGCATCCTAGATATTTCTCACTCATTTGAATGATACAGATAAATAATATTTGTACAACTTAAGGCATGATTGTGTCACATAGAAAGAATTTGAAGAAGTGCGCAATGTCTAAATAAAGTAACAGAAGGTAAATAAACATTACAAATATTATTTCCAAGAATGCAAAGGGAAAAAAATTATGATTACATTAACATAGTATTATACAAAATAATAGTAACAAAAAGTACACAAAGGGTAAACACTTTGTTCGTTGATATTAAATATGAAAACAGCTTTTAATTTTCTCTTAAAAGCACTGCATGTATCAAAGAATATGACGGAATACCTCATGTTATATAAGGTCAATAAAGTCCTTCAAGGAACTTATGAAATTACTCTATATCTTAGTGTTACAATTATATTTAATATTTTTATGTTTCATTACGTGCTAAAAGTGTTTTTTTTTAATTTTATTTTTTTATAAAATGTTTAATTTAGCGCCATCTTTGCGCACGTAATACGTTTCGTTTACCATTAAATATGTTCCTTTTTGTATTTAGCATCATGAAGAATATTTAATAAAGGTTGACAGAATGAAACAGTAAGTGACCTCTGTCGTTGGACAATAAAGATCCTCAAAAAAGATTTCAGATCACGGGTTCGAATCCCGGCGTGCAAAAAATTAAAAAAGGTATTTTTTTATATTTGCGACACGTTGCAGAGCGGTATTCTCAGTATCGATCTGGCGAAAGACCGACATTAAAGTACTTATCTCCCTACCTTCTCTGTCCCTTCTCCACTCCCTTCAGTGTCACAACATACCCCAATTGCGATGCAATAGTCCCACTGGCTCTGGAAGACTGCGGGGAGCTGGGATAGTTGGGCAGTATTAACATAAAACAGTATTATATATATATATATATATATATATATAAATATTTAAATTATTGTGAAGCACGAAACACTATTTCAAAGGAATGCCCATCTCCAGCAAGTGACCCATTTACTGGCTGTTTACTTTTTTAATTAAATCGCAAGCCGTGAAATGTTAAAGCTAATGCGGCATATTAAAGGTACGGTGAAGATAACGTCCAGGCACTACTAAGGAAAATACCAACTGTCCAGATAACCCCATGTATACACGGAAAATGCTAATTTTACTGCTGATCTAATATCCTCAGCCAAAGAACCGTGCTACTAAATGCTCCAGGGCTAGTCCAAATTAAAGCATAAGCAGTACCAGTTCTTTCCTAGTTTCGTTTTTTTTGTAGCTCAGAACACACAATAGGGTATTCTAAAAAATTTGGGTACCGTTAAAAGTGTGCGAAAGATTTAAAGTATATTTTTCTGATCACCGCACTAAATATATGTAATTGTAATATTTTCATTCATAATTATTGATTTTAAAAACGATCCGAAACTTCACGTTCCGGAACGGTTCGATCTGGCTAAAACGTCAATATGATATAGATAACGCCACTGGCTGGTAAGACGACTGTCACCGACGTAAGTTGGCATGACGTCAACAACGCCATGTTCATAAACAAAAACAATCATTTCGTTTTGGTGGTAAATCAAATATGCCACATTTAAAATCGTTATAGAATGGTAATAATGTTAAAATGGAAACGAGGGGTACACCGTACTACAGTTGTCGACTCAGTTTTATAGAACTTACAAAAACAAAAAACCTTATGCTACATAGTAGCCATTTTACTCACAACCGACGCGAAATAACTGCTTGGCAGCGCAAGCACTCTAGCTGTTGTTTATGCAACTATGAGTGACGTAGCGGTGGGATTCTAAACTTTCAGACCTCCTCTTTCAATTGCTAGATCATTAACATATTATGTTTAATTCAGGAGCAGTACGAAATTGTCACCATTTTGAATAACCCTGTACCTAAATTAGTTTTACTAGCGGCTTTCGCCTGAGATTCAACAGTGCTTAGATTTATTATTTTTTAATAACAGTTCGCAAATATGAACCCAATAAAATGGTAGTTAATTTTTAATTTTAAAAAAGTTTTAGTTTTATTCTTAGATCATTTTTCTCCGTGACATATGGTGTTCAACCCCTGGCAAGGAAACGAGTTCCTAGGGGCAAACATTTAAATGTAAATGAGGGTTAATAGACGAAACTCATTGAAGATTTTCGTAAAAGGCCAGTGCCAAGTCGGTATTGGATTCATCATCACACTAATTGTTCTCGACGAGCGGATCCCTGGGGTGATATTTGTCGTCAAAGTTAAGCAGATAGATTATTTTTTTACGACAGCTGCCCAAAGTAACCCCGAAAACTTTTCCCCTTTTAATACTAATGGTTTATTTATACAGGGTGAGCCCGTTCGGAGACGTTGTCAGAGGAAAAGGGCATATATTATTAATTTAATTTTCAAAGTAAATTGACACTAACTTTTCTCTTGGTGTATTAGCTTCATTTTAAATTAACTTGCACAGAAAAGGTCTGACAAAATTGTGGTTATGCTTAGATAAATAAGATTTGTCTTCATTAAGTTTTTAATTATTTTTATTTAACTTTTTGGCAACTTTTATCACTAACCTGAATTTTCTTCAAGCCGATAAAATATTCTCGTCTGTAATAATAATAATTAGAGTAAATTTCTATAGCGCTGTTTTGTGAAGGTTCACCTCAAGTGTTCCCCTCAATATTAAGTAATTATTAATTGTTTTTATGTTTAATTCGTAGAACTACATTTAAAAAAAAAAATAATAATTTATATCAAATTTAATAATGTTATTTTTAAGTTCTGCAAGTAGTTTAATTTTTATTATTGTGACAGCTGTTTCAGCGTTCAAGGCTGTTTTAAAACTGTGGTTAAGCCACATTATGACGACTTATTTATATGACGACGGTGTTTAAAATGATTTATTACCGGTAAAACCGATTTATTTAGAAAATAATTGAAAATTCTATTATTATGTAAATTAAGTAAAAAGAAGTTTTAGTTTATTTTAGGAGGTCTAGTTTTATTTGTGAATAGCCAAGAATTTTAAACTATAATTAATGCCTTTTTCTAGCTTTGTAAAATATTGTTAGATATCATTTTGTCATTTGGGTAGTCCACAAATATTGCCCCGGGTCAGTGGAACCATGGCAACCCCATTTTGAAAAATCGTGAGACTATATTATGCGATGTTGTGGGAAGAAAGAGTAGAGTACACGAAATATGATTATACTGCCTTGGTAAGTAAAAACACAGTAATTACCAAGGAAGTCATTCTCCGGAATGAAGGGTCGCGTTTTGTTTAACCATTTAGAACATTTACAGTTGGCCGAATGTACTTATTTTTTGCCAAAACACCAGCAGATATTTATTCTATATTATCGATAGAGTAAAGTTTGTAAATAAATAATAATCTTTTGAAAATATCCGTTTTTATGTTTTTACTTACTAATGATGAATGTTTATCACGTAAAATGTTAAGTAAAAAAGCAGTATAATATTTTATCGTGTTTATTAGTTTAACAAGATATTTACCTCTTTGTGTCTTTATTTTATGTATAAAAAAGGTCTCAGAAAAATACAAACACCAAAAATGCAACAAAGAACTTCACATAAACATTTAAAAAAATCTAGGTTATAATAAACCCCGCCATAGAGTGAAAGACGTACTCGTGGATGACGGAAGAATGTATTTCAAGATGGTAGATAAAAATACAGCATGTTCGTAAATGTAAGTATAAACGCAGTCATTTCAACGTAGAGACTCTGTTTTTACTTACAAAAACAGAAATACTGCGTTTTTACTTACTAACAGCGATGAAATTGTGACAACATAAAAAAAACTTCTTTTTCGAAAGAGTGATATAGCAAATTATGTCTTTTGTAAAATATAAGAAATTAGATGCTTAATAAGTTCCATAATAACCTAATTTTTACTAATTTACTGTTTTTACTTTAATTACGATCTAGTCACTAAAAATAGCTATTAAAGATTAACAAATTTTGTTTTCTGAATTGTGATCTTTTACAAAGGCTAACTGATCGTGTTTTCCATTTGGCCATATATGAGTATCATCAGAATTATTATTTTGATCAGAAACACATTCCTTAAAATAATACCTCCAATTAATTATTAATTGTGTTTGTGTTTAATTCGTAGAACTCCATTTAGTTTTTTTTTTCAAATTGAATGTTAATCAAATTTAATAATGTTATTATTACGTTCTGCAAACAATTTTTAGTTTTTATTATTGTGACAGCTGTTTCGGCGTTCAAGGATATTTTTTTAACTAAAAATACTCGCAGAATTTAATAATAACATTATTACATTTGATTTACATTGAAAATACCTTCCATGATTTTGGCTTGTCAAGATCACAATATATTTTTACCATTCAGAGTTTCGTTGTAACCTCTTTTTCTATTATATGCACCAGTGATGAGAAATTTGGAGAATTTACAACGAATCTTCATTCCTAGCGCTCAATTATTATGAACCGTCAAGAAACCTCCGTATATAATATTGTATAACGTATTACGTTACCTTACCATTAGTGTTTGTTTCAGCCTATTGTTACCTTTCCGGATATTTGAACATATTATAGATACATCACCAGTGATTTGTAATTCAATACACGATCATTGAATATTCCGATCAAAAGGTCGCGCTGGCATTGTATCGTACGTAACCCATGAATTTAATATTATTTACACTCAAGTACGATTCCACTACACATACGCACAAATCGCATCATTAAGTGGCCAAAATATTTCAGCCTTTTCTTCTCTAATAATATCCGAAATTCTCCCACAACCACTAATTAACTGACATATACTCGTACACCATTGGATACTCCGTATCTTTCTATCCTGGGCAATATACCATGATATTCCACCATGCATTCACATTTGATGCATCTTTCTAGAATTCGGGGATTTGCTTCTAAAAAGGATTACAGATATGAAAGTTATTAAAAACATTTTTTTTAGTTTTTCTTGGGAAACACATAACAAAGACATTTATTAAGACTCATATACGAGATATCCCTCTAACTATAGAATTAATCATACACATAGAAATGCCTTCCGTGCAGATTTTAATGGAAGCCGGTGCGCCTGTGACTTTGATTCTAATCCTGTGAGAGCCAATACGAATACAGCGCTCTATCTCTCTTAAACTGTCTGCATTACATATTGCCATTTCATTTGTTCGAAATGAAATGATGATGAAGTTTTTTTTATATTAAAAAGTTAAGTCAAATTTAATAATGTTTTTATTAAGTTTTGCAACTTTTTTAATTTATTGTTGCAGCTGTTTTTCATATTCATTTTTATTTTGCACATCATAATCTTTTCTATGATATATCTTGCTCAAGTTCTGTGTTTTCACGATAAATTACCTGGTTTAAAATCAACAATCAGTTCCGCTAGTGGATACTGAAAAACTGAAAAAATTAACGGGGTCAGAAGATTAAGAAATGTGGAATGTTATTGAAAATCACAATCACAACACCTTAAAAATTTTTTTTTTTTTTTAAGTCTCCATTGTTTTTCACTAATATTTTTGGTCAGCGAAGTTTACGTGTTGAACCTCTGTGCACTGTGCGCATATAATATGAGGCATAGATTACCTATATGTCGTGAGGCAAGGCCCTTTATTTAATTTAGATTCTAATTAGGCATTCTTACGAAGTTTTGTAAACAAATACGCAAACTGTTTCCTGTACACAAAGTTTGAAGGGTGTAAGCAAATACAACAATTTCCTACCGGCCTTATTTATCTTCTTCTCTATTATATAAAGAAGAGTGTCTCGAACGGGCGGTATTTGTTTGTTTTGTAGGAAAATCTACAGTTTTATTCCGAGCTTGATGTAATTTTGCAAACTTAACTTTCAAAATAAGAGGAAAGTCGATGTCAAATTTTGAAAAACCAACCTTTCTCATTTTCCGATAAATCAGAATTTAGGTATTTCTTGTTGAAATTTTGTACGCTTGACATTCAAAATAAGAGGAAAATTGCTGGGTACAGAGAGGTAGGGGCGGGGTCGTAGTTTGGGTAGGAGCAGAGGTAGGAGTAGGGGTATGAGTAGGGGTAGGGGTAGGGGTAGGGGTAGGGGTTGGAGTAGGGGTAGGTGAAGTTTAGGGGTAGGGGTAGGGGTAGGGGTAGGGGTAGGGGTAGGGGTAGGGGTAGGGGTAGGGGTAGGGGCAGGGGTAGGGGTAGGGTAAGGTTAGGGGTAATATAACCCAATCTCAAAACTTTACTCTAAACCATTAATAACCCCGAGCAACGCCGGGTACTTTACCTACTTAACTTTGAAGCACAAAATCTTTATATTTGCAAAGCCTTTTCCATCTGGATTTTATTGAACAGCGCAATTGTTTTCAGCTTTTAACGTCATTTTGATCTTGAGCTGTCTATGATAAATTAACTTGACGATCATAAATTAGTGGAATCGCACACCAAATAAAATTTAGAAAAGCCCTGACATGCAAGGGGAAGAAACCAAAATAAGAGGGACGGGGGGCGAGCTAGATTAAATATAACAGCAACTAAAGGTTCGCTTTGTTTACAAAAATTGAAAATTTATAGTATTTAGTCTGACTCTTTTTATTATTTGTTTACCGCAGTCAAAATCACGCGATACAAACGTGAACTGCAGTGAACCAGGCTGATGTCAGAATGGGTATCACGTGTTCTTTGCCTCTAGCCGTCGAAGTAGTACTTGGTAAGTCTATCAATTCTGGCGTCAGTGAGTGGAATATTGTTTTACATTGTGTCTAATATTTATAATACTTTTTCTACTCCTACGTTTAAAAGTGACCTTATTAAAATGTTGACATTATCACCTTAAATTATTTGCCATTTTGTATCAATATGATACGTTTACCTATTTTTTACCGTTGAGTGGATATTTCAATGATCAATAAATATCTCATGGAAACGACATTCGATCTGAAAATAGTTTGTTGTGTTTAATTCTTCAAACTCCATTTAATTTTAAAACAATAAATTTATTAATTTTGTTATTAAGTTCTGTGAGTATTTCAGTTTTAATTTTTGTGACAGCTGTTTCGGTGATCAAAGCCATTTTCAAAGTAAGTCGTCGCAATGCGGCCTGACCACAGTTTGAAAATGGCTTTTAACGCCGAAACAGACGTGACAATAATAAAAAAAATGAAAAAAATTCATTATGCGCATAATTGGTTTTTGGGGTCATTATTAATAAATAAAAAAGAAGTATATTTTCATATGAAGCGGTAACTTGGTGATGTGACGTTATAATTTTAAAAAAATAAAGCATTAACTTTGTTTTATACTTTAGCCAACCGGGTTTGCCCTGACGAAGCTACGGTAGTAGCGAAACCCGGTTGGCTAAAGTATAAATGTGATGTAAACAAAGTTATTGTTTTATTTTTTAAATAATAAGTACTTTGTTTATACCACTGCAGTGTTAAATATATAAATATCAATATGTTTCGAAATCAAAGTTTCCCTCGTCAGAATACATAGTTTACTAAAAATTAATGTTTGTACTCGTATAGACAAATATAAATATGTAATTAATTTTTAGTATACCTGATGAGGGGAGATTCATTTCCGAAATATGTTGATATTTATTTATTAAACACTACAGTGGTATAAACAAAGTACGTCTCATTAATTTTAATAACAAAAATGATTGTAGTACTTAATAACAATATTATTAAATTTATTTATTTTCCTCTAAAATATCGGACTAAATAGTTGTACAACTTTCACGACGCTACAGCTTCAATTCGACAGTTTTTTCCGCGTTCGAAAGAGACTATGTCTACTTTAATAATATTTTTTTGAACTTTCAATGTTTTTTTTGCGTAGTCTTTATTGTATTGTTTGGAAAAACTTGCAGATTGTGTTATTGACATTGAAAAGTCAAGAATCGTTAGTTGATTCGTAAAAAAATTGAAGTTGACTCCTAATCTAGTTTGGAGATACAGGTGATATAAATCTCAATACGAGTTCCGACACCAGAGTAATATATTCCTTCATGCCTTATTATTACCAAGGTATACATTAGGGCCGGCGTGACTTTCTCAAGGAGAACTAGCGAGGCGTGCCCTAAGGGACAAAGATACAGCTAAACCAGTCGACTTGGCAGTTAAACAAAGGTTGTTTTGCCAACGGAGAGACCTTAATTTGAAAAATGAAATAATATTTATTCTAAGTGCAGATCTGTGAATGCTTGATTTTCTTTTCGAGTTGACCCAATCAATACAAATTTAGAATTGTATATATTGGTGCATATAATAATAATTGGATGATTGTGTAACGTCGTTTTTGTGAAAAATCACCTCAACTGCAAGACATAGGATATACCTATAATATATATATATAAAAGAAAAAAAAAAATTAGAAAAAGCTTTTTCTAATTTTTTATTTTTCAGTTTTGTTTCTTGAAATTTGTAATTCAAATTTTGAATTTAGAATTTAAAATTTGTAATTCAAATTTTGAATTTAGAATTTAGAATTTCCAATTCGGAATTTAGAATTTTCAATTCGGAATTTAGAATTTTCAATTTGGAATTTAGAATTTAAAATTAAAAATTTAGACTTCAGAATTTAGAATTTAGGCTTTAGAATTTAGAATTTAGAATTTAAAATTTAAAATTTAGAATTCAGAATTCAGAATTTAGAATTTAGAATTTAGGATTTAGAATTTAGAATTTAGAATTTAGAATTTAGAATTCAGAATTTAGAATTTAGAGATTTGAATTTTGAATTTAAATTTTATTTTTAGTTACTTCTTGTAAAATTGATCAGACATTTTCAAATATTAAAATTCTTTCTTGAACAGATAATCAATTTCGTTCGCTTGCCTAGGGCCTAGGAGTGAACACGTCGTATGTAAATTGGCGAAATCAGTTGTCTTTCAAATCAGTATGCGAGTTTTCTGTTGAGTTGTTACATTTTTTTAAATGTTGGATAAGGAAATAAACACTTTGGCGTAGTAAATCCAGTAAAGTATAAAAGATTAATGTGGTACCAAGCAATCACTGCCGCATTACATCATAAAGTGATGAGTTTGTTGTTCTGCCAACATCGTTTTTTTTACATTTCGGCCCACCGAAAAGTAAAAAAAAGTGCCATTAAGATTAATAATGGCCAAAGAGCGCCTAATGTGGCGATTCCACGCAATCCACATTAGTCCTTCGTGGGCTAAACATTATTCCTCTACTCTTTTTTATTGTTCTTCTCTTCTACTCATTTTTTGTACTTTTCTGCGTGACTTGGCGCGCAGGGTTCTCAACGGTTCCCGGCTGATTCGGTAACTCGATATTCTTATTTTCCCGGGATAATGGAACAAAAATTGTATCAGTGTTTTGAACGTTCATTAATATTCCGGGTAATTCGGTTCGAATATCCATCCAGGAGTCTGTAGACCTTTGGAGCAGTGAAATAAGGGATTTAGGAAGATAATAATGAATTCCGGAATGTCTTTCCACTCACATATAAATTCATCAACAAACTCCTAAGATTCATCGCAAGAAACCGATTAGATCACCACATGTAATTAAAACATCTCATTAGAATTTGGATCAGTGATTTGGAATCCGCAATATAATGTTAATATTCAAAGATTAGAAAGAATTAAGAAAAGGCTCTCAAACATTTAGATTTCAAGTCCCATCGAACACCCCAAAAAGACTCATCAGTATTCCATAAGTTATCATAACTAGGAGATTGAAGAAATACAGAAAATTCCTTTATAAAATCATCAACAACGTTATTGAAAATTACCTGAAATTCCAGCATGAAACACACGTTCATTTTTCAGAAGAACATGCACAAAATACGAGAATATCATTTCTGACGCCGACGAATATCTTTCCATTTATCCCCGGGACAATTTAGTAAACCCGAAAAAACAGAAAAAAAAATTGAAATCTTAAAAACGTTAGTTATAACTACCCCCCCCCCTCATTTCAGGCATTTTAATTTCACTACCAAAATATTGATGTATTTTTTTATTTTTATTTTAACTTTATAAATACTCGAATCTTTATATTAATAGCGGAAACTTCACTGGTTAATGCAATAAAGTAATATCTTAATTTGTAATAATGTACATTATTTTACAACTGCATATTATCCAAAAAAAATAACATGTTTACAGCTTAATGGATAATAACATTACACAAAAATATGCCACTGAAGATGTAAGCCGATCGTTATATATTTTTAAACGATCTCATGTATTCTTTAAACTTAGTGTTTTAGGAAAAAATTCTCACGACACGTGTAATAATATTAACAATGTATAATGAAATACAAATAGCTGAGTGGTTTAAAAAAAATGCATCTAATTTTCACGTATAAAGATGTTTTGTCCCGAGAGCACAAAAAGAGTTAATTTTCAATCAGGCTCGGGTATAAATCGCAAGTGCGCCCCACTGTAGAATTTGGCAGCCACATCTGGTCGGGAGCCCCAAAATATCTGAAAAAAACCTTTGACTCTGTGCAGAAATGGGAGGTCCGTGTGATAGATTCTCCTATCTTTGGACAACAAAAGGGCTCCAATTTTTGGAGCACAGACGTCAGGTGGGAATTCTGTCCTTGTTCTATCGGTATTTTAATGGAAGATTCACTGAGGAAATAGCGTCATTGATCCCTTCGGCACCTATGCACTGTCGGAAAAAACGCCAAATGCGTGCCCAATATTTGTAGACGGTTGACATTTGTCCCATGAGAACGGGTCGCTTCTACGACTCGTTCTTGTGTTCAACAGCTCAGCTGTGGAATGATCTGCTTGCCCCTATATTCCCTCCTTCCTACAACATGGGTCTCTTCAAGACCCAGATTCATTCCTTCCCATCCTTTAAAAGACCCTCCACACAGTATCCCAAAGATGACACTGGGCTTGAGGGAAATTATTTCCCTTAGAGCCTCCTGTGCGGAGTTACTGTAAAAAAAAGGTAACCTCTTCATGCCTGAATATTTTCATCATTTGAATTTTTAATCTGAGAATTGTGAAGGAATATTTGTTTTGTAGATCACCTAATTTTTTAAAAATTATTTTCTGTAGATTATCTCTATGACTATCCCGGCATTATCCCGGGCGTTAGTACCTTAACGCCTTTGCTCAACCTCTTTGTTCCACTGAAGAAAAACTGGTTTGCGTTCAACGCTCTCGCCCGTATTGGAAACACACGTCAAAAACAGCTGTTGTGTATATATGACTGGATAATGGCAATAAAATCATAAGCCTGCACCATCAAAATTAAGGCACTTGGCAGAAATGCCAATGAAGATTCAATAAAACATTATCGCTGTTAATGCGTTGGAATGAACTTTTTGGCACGGTGCCAGCTACTTCCTTGCACCAACAGGTGAATAAAATACAACATTGTAATATTGGAACCAGTTTAGATAAGTTGTTGGCAAGTCAATGGTAATTCCTGTACAAAAGGAAATATGAATTTCTGAACGTGTAATTGAAATAAGTAATTTAGCGCAGTTAAATATTGTTGAGGCCGAATATGGAAACATTAATTTGTGAAGAATTATAATTAAATCCATAATTCTACTACTTATTTACATGATATGTTGTATTGCATAGTAAAATATTGGAAAAAAAACATATTAAAAAAATATCCTGGTGTATCAATAAAAAAAAACAACATGTGTTTGAAGAAAGAGCAAGCACTAGAGCCCTAAGACAATCACATGTAAAATCTTTAAATATTCCAGTTTTTAAAACCTCCTTTAGACAATTAAATACAATGCTATGAAGCTATTCAATTCCTTACCTAGTGACATCAGAAATACATAAACAAAAGTTCCTTTAAAAGTAAGATCACTGATCACCCCCAATAAATCTGTCAGCTTCTAAATTCTTTTATGCCTTTAATTCAGTATACTTTTGAAAAAAAAAAGTATTGTAATCTACTCGTATATCATCTAAATATCCTAGCTGAACAATCACCCCTGTAAAATGCCATCTCAACACAGGCGTTTCACACCCAGTGAGATGGGGAATGCGTCAGCCGATAACAAATGTTCATAAATAAAAATTAATTGTCTTCTATTCTCTTATTTTGTAATTTGCAAGTTATATTTCAATATAATATTATGAAGTAAATTTTTTTTTATAATTTTAATAGAGTTTTATGAATTACAGACAAAAACCAATAATAAAACTTTATTCCATTTATTTATTGGGACCGGACCGATTTCAACCCTCTGTGGGCATCTTTAGTCTAATATATATCCTGTGATTTTTTACGCATCTGCGCTAGTCTTCTCTATATATAAAAAAAACATGAATGTTTGTCTGCGTGTCCTCGATTTTCTCGAAAATTACTTGACCGGTTTTGTTGAAAATAGCACAGTTTGTTCTTATTAGTGCCGGGAATGTTTAGAGAGTGATTTGAATAAAATCAAATTTGTAAAACTGTTGCTATAACGTTTTAAAATTAGTATGAAAAACATTGAACCCACCATGTTGTATTGAGGTTAGCTCATAGATATATCACTATTGTTAGCCAAAGATTACATATTGAAAAGAAAAAGGTTTGTTTGGGTAGATTATTTTCAACATGGAAAACACAAGTAGGTACCTACACCTACTCAAGAACTTTATTATTCAGATATATTTTGAAAAAATAAATGTTTGGAAAGAAACAAAATTTTCAAATGTATGTTTCTTTGTTTATAGATAGTAATATACGTCACAACGCATTACTTTCGCTGTCAAATCAATTATGGCACCCGAACGACAAGCAGGAATTCACAACTTTATAACTTTATGGCCGGATACACATCAGGTAGTTATATATAAAATATAAAACAATTAAACAGAACGAGAATAATATGAAGGTGTAGAAGTATGTAAAAATGTAGTCATGTGAACTAATTTGTATAGAAATCGTCTATTTTAGGAAAAGTTAAATTATTGCAAAAAGCAGGTAGCCTCCATTTCAATTGATGATTTACCTTTGAAACTATCGAACACAACATTCATTGTTCTTCTTATCGCTGTGTTATCTCAATTTTTATGTCGTCGACAGCTATTTTGAAGGTATTTGGCACATTTATCACGAAGGAAAGAAGGGAGATTCATTCCGTTCCAATTCCTCAAGCTACTCAGCATGATAACTGCCATTTTTCAACTCAATGCTTTCCCCCTATCGTTATCTTTATTGTTGTGACTTTTAGTAATCAAACTGAGCGAACACTAAGTTTTAATTTATCTAAAAAGCAAGATTGCGATATCACCAATGCGGCTGATCCATACCATATATAATAGAAACGATTTTAAAGCATTCTATTTTTGTGGAGATCAGCTAAGCGTTGAAGTGTCAATAAATCAATAGATAATTGATGTGTCCCTGTAATAAGTATAACTATGTAATACATTATAATATGAGTGTCTCTGTACACTTATATTATAATATACCAGTGATATATCTTTTTTACAAATGCAAATTATGCGCTGTAAATGTTGTTAATGGACTGTGAATGTTAATTATGTATTATAAATATTAAGTATGTTTGTTTCTAAAAATTATACTGCAGGTTCTGCATGCGATCCTACAATGAGTTTCTTAACTCTTGGGAATACAATGCATAATGTATTGTATAATTTTAATAAAAATAAAAATTCGTGCAGTTTTTTGCATGTCAAAATCATGGCATTATTTATTGATTATTTGCGATTAAAAAAGGAATCATTGTCTTTTACCTGAATTTTAATTACACTGTTCAATTATAATTTGTACATTTGCACTATTCATTGGAAATTGTTTCTATATTTTTATTGTTGTGAAAAATGCTTCGTCTCGGTAAACAGCTATCATTATGTGTTGCTTCGTCACACTTGACCATTGATGCCTGTGCCCAGCTGCAGGCATAGCAAGGTGTTCTGTCACACCTTTATTGCAATTAACACCAGATGTTCAGTATGTGTATGAAATTACGCACCTATTTGCTATGTTTGCAAATTTTTTTTACCTTTTATGTTAGAATGATTCAATCAATTCCTATAAAGTGATTAAATGTTGATGCAGTATTAATTATCAAAGGACACGTACTAAAAAAGAGACACAATGCTATTGTCATATCGGAATTAGAAGGCTGGGTTTATTTTACAACCGTAAAAATAATACAAAAGTAACATAATATATTACGGTATATAAATAAAATAAAATAATACTTTAAAAATATTATTAAAAAAAAAAACAGTAAGTTGGGCGTGGTCCAACCGTGCACCAAGCGTCACTCCCGAGTGAGCTCGGGCCCAGCGCTCACTCGGGAGTGGCGATTGGTGCTGATAGGCTGCGGTCACCACAGTGTTGTTGGAGGTTATTATCTGCGTCCTGGCTCTTGTCCTGTGACTCGGGTGTTTCATCAGGCCGGTGAATCCATTCATTCGCTGATCCGTGAACATTGCCGATGCGCTGCTGTATCTCCTACGTCCAAATATAATTCTGGAGGCTTTATTATATTGTTACCGTTCCAATTTTGAATATAACATACAAGTACCGGCATTTAAAAGCCCAAATTGGCGTTTAATCAAATAAAAAAAATATGAAAAAAAAAACATTTTAAAGAGAATAATGCTTTTGTAGTGGTGTACTGTATCGTGGGAGTACTGTGGGGTAAGAGAAGCAGCGGGCGGGTGGTTCAAATTAGTTCGAACCAGTAGAAACCACTATCCGTGTGCACAGATATATTCAAACGTGCGCTCTTTAAAATGTTTTGCTTGTACGCACAAAGAAATTATATTGTTTGACGTAAAATTAAGTCATTAAAATTGTGTCGTGCTGTCTTCCATAATGAAATCGCACTGGAAATAATAATAAAAGTTCGTATTGAAACATCGTGCAACGCTTTTAATTAATTGGCTTTGTTATATAAGGTGACTTTCTGAATAAGCGGGTACTTCTTCATATTCCTTTATCCTCGCCACTTCTTCCTTTATTTCTCTTCTCCTGGAAAGATGGTGCTTCCTACTTAAGTCATTGTTCTTGTTTGATTCTTGTTCGCTTTCATTTGACGTGCATTGCTCTTTGGCCAAAGGTAGGCTGTGTGTAGGTTTTCAAGTTTAGGTATGAATAAGTGTATGGAATAACTCCATTGAAAATTTTATTACTTCTTCAATAAATGAAAAATTACTTTGTGGTGTCATTATCAATACAATAAAACAGGATATTGTTAATAATGTTATTTTTTCAAGTATTTTAACATTTTTAATTAATTACTTACCTACTTTCGTAATTATTTATTGTTTTTGTTTGTAATTTGTCTATTATTATCATTATTTCTCAGTATATTGTGTACCTTAGGAGAAAAGCTTTGCTTTCGAAACATGTTGATATTTATTAAACAAAACATTTCTTATTCATCTTATTAAAAATACTGTAAAATTTTTTTTTATAACTTATTGAAGTTTGTAAACCTCATTGTAATATTTAATCATTGAAGATGATAATATTAACACATCCCAAATGAACCACGATCCCGAAAAAAACAACAGAAAATAAAAAGATTTAAGTTGCATTATATTATATAATATCTGAGACTCTATTCCGATTGCAATTGAG
This sequence comes from Halesus radiatus, assembly GCA_022606495.2. Taxonomy (NCBI): domain Eukaryota; kingdom Metazoa; phylum Arthropoda; class Insecta; order Trichoptera; family Limnephilidae; genus Halesus; species Halesus radiatus. Next base: position 132,270 of record JAHDVE020007305.1, on the reverse strand, counting down.
TTCGGGATGAACTTTGCAATCATTATAAGGATAGCAGCCAATACTATGGGATTTAAAAAAAATGGAGGATAATATTAACAAGTCTTGAACTTGAAGTATGATATCGGTGTAAATGGCGTAAATTGAAATGGTCTCATTAGCTAAGTTGGTTAAGAGGTTACCCCGGATAGGTAGAGGGTCCTGGGTTCGAGTCCCAGATGCGACTGAAATCTTTTTATTTTCTGTTTTTTTTTTCGGTTTCGTGGTTCATTTGGGATGTGTTAATATTATCTTCTTCAATGAAAAATACTATTGCTCGTAAACTATAGATTCATATAGATGAACGAACGCCGATTCTGAATATAAGTTTTGTTATATGTGTAGAATTAAAGAAATGGTTAAAAAACATCTATTATTTATTAATAATGACGCCACAAATTGAATACTAATCTTTTGAAGAAATTGTAAAAAAACATCTCGTCAAAATGCTCTATTTCGTTACCGTTGGAACGACGGTGGGTTTAAATAAAAATCTAACTTTGCGAATTAATTTAACTACGACAGCGAACGTTAAAAATAACATTGAACTAATCAATCGGGATATTCATGGGATTACCGACGAAAAATATTTTTTTACTGAATAAACTTATTTAAGTAGACATTATGTCAGTCTTTGGATTAATCATTAATAAAGAAATTACACTAAAGACGCCTCCACACACATCCGACTTGTCCACCGTAAGACAGCAATACCCTCCGAGCTGAAACTTAACATTCTTTTCCAGTTTGACGGCCTCCATGGTCGAGGGGTAAGGCTCTCGACTACGAATACGAAGGTCGCGGGTTCAAATCCCGACGTGCGCAAGTAAATTTTATTTAATTAATTTGTGTTGTTTCACAATTAATTAATTTAAAAATAATATATAGTATATTTGCCCACGTTCCAGAGTGGAAGATACTCTCAGTATCGCCCTGGTGAAAGACCACCATTCAGAATTGAAACGTTGCTTGAAATGGCTTTTAGCCGTGTTTGGTGACCAGATCTGAATAGCCAGGTATTTCCCCACCTTCCTTCTTCCCCTTCTCCTTCCCCTCCCCAATACCTTCAGCCTCACAACATTCCCTAATTGAGAATGCCATAGTCTCACTGGCTCCAGACGGTTGGGAGCAGTTGAGACTCTTGTGCGGTATTCATATAAAAAAAGAAAAAAAAAGTGGATAATTGAAAATGATAATTTTATTTTTATTTTCCGCTAATTGTAACTATTGTTACTATGGTCTCTATGGTGTCTATGGTCACTATGGTCACTATGATCACTATGTTCACTATGGTCACAATGGTCACCATGGTCACTATCGTTACTATGGCAGGTACTTTTATTATAAATACAAGATCTGTTATTTAAAAATATTTTAACTACAAATAGGTGATACATTCAAATGTCAAAAGAAATGAGAAACAATTTTCTCAAAATATTTATCGTTTGCATCCATTTCAAAGGGGCTGTACTTACAAGCCAGCGCACACCATGTCATACAGCCCGAGATGACAGGAAATGGAACGATTATTTATCTGAAAATTATTTTCTTGAAAGCCTGAAGCTCATTTTGTTGCGTCCTTATTTCCTGGCGAAGCCTCCCGATGCGGAGAACTCTAATACGGGAATAAGAACGCGCTATAAATTCTACGTTTCAGCTTTTAAGGGTTCGTTTTATGAAGGGGTGGTTTTTCACCGACTTTTTGTAGGGGAGTGATCGCTTCGATAAGAATCTTTTATTTTACCTATCTAGGTATTTAAATTCATGGAATACAAATAATAGACAAACATTGCTCAAAGTAAGTCCGAAGAACATTCAATATATTCCACTTACAACTTTAAAGACTTTGTTTTATAGAAGGGATGATAATAGGAGAGCAATTGTTTGGATACTTATTTTAATAAATATGTATAAATTTTTTTTTAAACTTAAATGCATTTATAATATAAAAAATACTTCATTTTACCTAATACCGTAGAAATATACTAATACGCGCAGCTCTTGACATTTACCATACATAAACATGACAACGTGCTACACTAGCGCCCTCTAGCTTCCCTAGTTGTACGATTTGGGTTTTTCCATACGAACATTTAAAAATAAATATTAGGTTAAGATTTTTTTAAAAGAGGTTATTACTATTGTATTAATATTAACAGCCTCGCTGGTCGCGCACTGCTCTAATTGTTTACAAAGAAAATAAAATATTTATTACAACAGCAATACAGTCTGGAAGCTTACAGCCCGGGCCGCTAGAGGGCGATAGTGTAGCATGTTGCTATTAAATTTCAAGAGCTAGAGGTATTGTAATTTAAGAGTATTTGATTATACACAAGTTCAAAGTAAGAATTCAAGCATTTAGTTAAACTCTAACTAGGATGACCATTGCTGAGGTGTTCACGTGTTTTTGATATAGCATTGTATTTGTATTGCTGTACATTGCTTATACTATTATGCTAATGAATATGTAACATAACAAAAAAATACAGAAACTGATTATATTTAATATAAATAATGTTTTGTTTTGTTTGATTTGGTGTTAATTAGTGTTGGAAAAATTCTGTACCTTTTGTTTTGATCAGGATCGAAGCGTTATATTTGATTAAACTGTGTATAAGATATATTTAACCGCTTTAGTCCTATGCTTTTTTTTAAAGATATATGTAGTATTTTTTTTGTTTATTTAAAAAAAATATAAATACATATTTAATACTACAGATATAATAGCTATTACAAAAAAATAAAAAATAAATTTAACAAAAAGTGCCCAACTCAATTGAGAAAGATGTATCGTGTTTGAGTTGGGGAGCACCGCCATCTAGCGACAATAGTGAATAAATAAATGTAATAGAAATAAAAGTACATCAAGCATGTAATATTGATAATGTTTGTGTTGTTGTACATGATAGTTACTACAAATTAAAAGACTAAAATTACGTGATATTAGAAATAATATAGCAACGATAATAGCATAAAAGATATAAACATAGTACATTCATAATTCGAAAGACTTGATCGAATATTTCTAGAGGATATGTTGCCTTTTTTATTTATTTTTTTAAATTTACATACATTATTTACAATTAAGAGTTTTACAAAAATTAAGAAGAAATTAAAACTAGTAATTACTGTTGGAGTTATCTAATTATTGTTTGATTTGTGATTTGAAAGAAAAAAAATTCTGTTTTTATTTTATACGGGAGGACATTAAAAAAAATTATACCTTGATAGCCGTATATCTTGGTGGGTTAACTTTTTTGTGAAAGTTTTTTAATTGAAATGGTATTTGTGAATTTGTAACAATGTGTTCTTTTTGAAGATTTTATTTAAACTGAGCACTCTAAAAGTATCTTATTCTGCAAGTATGTATATAAATTGCTACAGATATTCCGTGTTTTAAATAAAAAAAGTATGGTATTCAATAAAAATGTAATAACTTGGACAAATATCAATGAATTTTAATGTTTTTTTTTTAAATGTTACAAGTAAAGAATGAAATTTTTCAAATTTTATAGTTCTTAATAAAAAAAACTACAGAGATGCAACTACAAAAAAATATTAAAAATACAACAATTTAAGATTATTTCACTTCACAATTGTATTTGCCTGTGGTCCATGTAGTCCCTTTTTATAGCGAGCGCATATGAGATTGGATCGCCTTATCTCATTTGCTTTCTCATTTTCGTCCATAGTGCCGCTATCATTTGATAAATTACGATCATCCGCAATAGAACTAACTTCCGACATGGTGAAAAGTATTGATTCACTTTAGGGTGTATTTATTTTAACGGAATAAATAATAAATACAATTATCGAGACACGCGCCAACCGCAATATATCAAGCTCAAATTGAACACGTGCTCTCCCGAGGACTTCAAAAAGCACACTAAAAATTGCAGCGGTATAGCGTTGCGTCGCAATTTGCGTAATTAAAGCTTACAGCGCGCTGGCGCTGGGCCGCAAATGTGTATTATAAAAATATGTGAAGAGAAAAATCTTAAAGAAAACCAGAAATATTGCAAACTTATGAGAAATAGAAACCAATTAAGAAAACCTAAATTTAAAACGGCTCAAATGAAGAAACCATTATATTTATCAAGCCATAAAAAATTCAATCAATCAATCAGAAAGAATAAATTAAATTGAACTCATCTTTAAAAAAACTTCCGTACGTAAATATTTCATATGAAACATTTACAAAGAGAAGAAAATGAAATATTATGTACCTACCAAATTAAGAATCGTGGCTCCCTTATCAGACACGCCACTTTTCTGATAAGGTATACCTGACCAAGAATGCCCTTTAATGAAATATTTTGTAAAATAATTTTTGTGAATGTTCCGCATATATACTACATAACACTTGTTATAAATGACACGTTCCAGAGTTGTAGATACTTTCAATGTTGCCCTGGTGAAAGACCGCCATTCAGAATCGAAACGTTGCTTGAAATGTCTTTAGCTGTGTTTGGTGAACATATCTGAATCGCCAGGTACTTTCCCTCACTACCACCTTCTACCCCTCTGCACTACCCTCAGCCTCACGACATACCCCAATTGGGGATACCATAGTCTCACTGGCTCCAGGCGGTTCGAAGCAGCTGTGACTAGTGTGCGGTACTCACAGCTTTGCAAGTCAAAATGATACTAAATACACTTTAATTAAAATTTCGAAACTATGGGCCTACATCCATGCAAAAATCTAATTTTGCCAAAAAGCACTGTGACTTTGTCACCTTTCGTTTTATTCTCACGATATATAGTTTTTCTTTTTATTTTATATAAATCTATTTTTACCAAATATCAACTTGAAACTGGTGACTAGCTTGACCCGGCCTCACTTGAGATTTCTTGACGTAGTGCCCAAGAACTATCTCTAGCGTTGCAGGCGAAAATTTCACATCAATGTGTAATCATTCATTGAATAAGAAAAATGTTTGGGAAATGTGGAACCAGCGATATGGCATTTTGTCGTGTTTTTTGACACTGAAGAACACTGTTAAACAAACGGTAAATTTCATTATGACGTTTCGACGTCACAGAATATAGAAACTACAGGAAATACTGTTTGAAAATTTCACGAGGCTCTGGTTTTATACACAAAATTCTTTCTACTAGATTTTTGTCAATCACTATTACACTTAGGTACTTACACACTTACATATAATCATCTTAACGTTCACGAAACAAAATTCAGTAAAGTTTAATTAACTTGAAGTAGCGAAATGTTAAATAAACGATACACCCACGTGGTTAATTAATAAATAGGTGCACAGTAATTGAATTTACGTTCTGCGAAGTAAAAAAATATGATAGGAATAACATCGGCGACGAGCTCTGGTTTAAAGGTCCAAACAAAGGCCGACGTACTTACTCAGTAAAAGCTCCGCATTATTTTCTTCCGCGCCCATGCACAGTTGCACAATTATAATTGGTTTAAAAATAAACCTTTTCATTGGAAAGGGCAAAGGGGGTGGTTTAACCTTTGAAAATGTTGCTTTTGGATGATATAGAATGTAAGAGATAAGTCCTTCAACTAGTAATTGAGCGTGATTTTGCTACCTTGTCAATATTAGTAAAGCGCAATATAATAATTAGAAATTGCAAAAAAATAGATGGCGCCATATATATATGTATTTTTAAACTTCAATGTAAATCAAATTTAATAATGTTATTATTAAGTTCTGCAAAATATTTACTTTTTTATTTTTGCGACAGCTGCTTCGGCGTTCAAACTCATTTTCAAACAGTGGTTAGGTTACGATACGACTTGTTTCTATGATTCTATTTACTCCCACCCAATTTCAATTTTACATAAAATGACTTATTACCGGTGAAACCGACTTACTGAGAAAATAATTGTGATAATAGCCTCTATTCTAGTTGAAATCTGTTTTCCCCCCATAATATGGCAATGTTTTCTTAAAAGTTTTATTATGAAGTGAATGCTATTGACTTATTTAAATCTGTTTTATTGTTTAGGTCTTGTGAACATACTGAGAAGCGGGGAATAAATAATTAAATAATAATAATTTGAGGTTAGATTTGAGTTTGTTTACATCCCTAAAAGTTCTACAAATACACCTCATCCAATCTTCTTCTGCTTGTTCTATTCGAGTCTGGGATTCACTACCTCGACAATGCGCCTCCAGACGTCACTGTCCTGCTGCACTTCGGCGACCTCCGTCCATAGTAGGTCCAGCCTCTTCTCACACATCCTCTGATGTTGTTTCTAACAATTTTTCCTGAGGCGGCCCTCTTGACGTCCTCCCTCTGGAATCGCACTCAGTATTTTAAGTCTGTCTTCTGGCACTCTTAGAACATGAACAAGCCACCTCTTTTGCGACTTTTGTATGGAGAGTAGTAGGAGTTCGATGTAAGCCCAAGCCCAAGCCCAAAAAAATTAATACATACAATTTTTTTTTTTAATTTAAAGTAAACAAATTTATTAATTATTAATCATTGAAGAAGATAATATTAACACATCCCAAATAAACCACAAAACCGAAAAAACAACAAAAAATAAAAAGATTTCAGTCGCATCTGGGACTCGAATGCAGGACTAACCGGGGTAACCGCTTAACCAACATAGCTAATGAGACCATTTCAATTTACGCCATCTACACCGATATCGTACTTCAAGGTCAAGATTTGTTAATATTATCCTCCATTTTTTAATCCCATATTATTGGCTGCTATCCTAATGATGATCGCAAAGTTCTAACCGAACACAATTGCAATCTGAATAGAGTCTCGGATATACCTACACGATTTTTATTCATATGAGACATCTATTGACTTATTTTACAAGTCTGGAAAGAAATATTCATTTTTTTATTTTTTTTTATAACTGATTGAAGTTTGTAAACCTCATTGTAATATTTAATCGTTGAAGAAGATAATATTAACACATCCCAAATGAACCACGAAACCGAAAAAAAATACAGAAAATAAAAAGATTTCAGTCGCATCTGGGACTCCAACCCAGGACCTCTACCTATCCGGGGTAACTCTATTAAGTTCTGCGAGTATTTTAGTTTTTATTAATGTGACAGCTGTTTCGGCGTTCAAACCCATTTTATAAATGTGGTTAGGCCACATTGCGACGTCTTACTCGTCTGCGATGATCTTATTCACCCCCACCCCATTTAAAAATTTTATGTTGTTTCAAATGATTTATTAATATTTTCGGTAAACACCGATTTATTCGTAAACAATTTGTGATTCTATATTCTATCAGCTGCTAACAGTTGAAATCCGCTTTTCCTGCTTTTAATGATGGCAGGTTTTTCTTAATTGATATAATAATGCGAAGGCATGATTTTAAATGTGTTCATTATTTTGTTATGACTTTGTGAAATTACTAAGTGGTGAATAGATAATTTTTCATATTTTATTTATTAACGTTACATTATAATCATTAGTTCGTTTGTTTATCTCTAGGTGTTCTGGTAGAATTCATCTAAGACCCTTTTTTCTACATGTAAGGGTTCAGGTTAGTTGTTGCCAAGCGATACGTGATTATTCACTAAATGTTCTGCGACAAGTGATTTTATTATTATAACATCTATGTATTCTAATAAAAATTTCTTGTCTTTAAAATAAATTAAATTGAATTAAATGGAGTTCTTCACAATGACATTTAACAAAAAATAATGTCTAATTGAGTTCGGTAGAACTTGCGTTTCTATGAAGCATAGCATATTCTGGACGGCCTCCATGGTCGAGGGGTAAGTCTCTCGACTACGAATCCGAAGGTCGCGGGTTCAAATCTCGGCGTGCGCAAGGAAATTTTATTTAATTAATTTGTGTTGTTTCACAATTAATTCATTTAAAAATAATATAAAGTACATTTGCGCACGTTCCAGAGCGGAAGATACTCTCAGTATCGCCCTGGTGAAAAACCACCATTCAGAATTGAAACGTTGCTTGAAATGGCTTTTAGCCGCGTTTGGTGACCAGATCTGAATAGCCAGGTATTTCCCCTTTTCCCCACCTTCCTCTCCCCATTTTCCTCCCCAATACCTTCAGCCTCACAATATTCCCCAATTAGGAATGCCATAGTCTCACTGGCTCCAGACGGTTGGGAGCAGTCTGGGACTCTTGTGCGGTATTCATATAAAAAAAATATATAAAAAAATATCACATTTTCGTGCACTGCTCAGTTTTATTGTCGTCACAACGCAGTCAAATTGAAATTTAGTGAAATTTGGCTTCCTCCTCAAGTATTTTCCACTAGATCCCTGTCCATGCTTCTATTCACAGACCTTCTTACGGCAATCGTTCGTTTGGAGTCTTCGGGATATATTAAAAAAATCGATTACCGAAAAAGATATTTTTTGATACATTGACAAAACATTTTTTTAAAAATATTTTAGGTTTGCTATTACTTTAAATACTTTTTTTTGTAATTTCTTCAAATGATTGATAACTTTGTGGCGTCATTATTAATTATATAATTAAAAATACACTTTGTATACACCACTTTAATTTAAATTTATAAATATTTCTACATGTTTCGTTAGCAATGCTATCATCTTCAGGAATAAATGAATACTAAAAAATAATTTCAATTATTGAAAAATGATAAAAAATTTTAGAACAATAATTTAAGAATATACAAAATATGAGCATTAACAAAAATGAATAAAAGTAGTACATGTTTTTTGCGCTTGTTTTAAGAACTTTTAATATGCGATAATTTTTTTAATGCTATCATTTAATAAATTAAACAGTTAAATAAATTTATTTTTATTTTTGACAATATATCTTTCGAGTCGTATGTTTTGGGCATTTTAATAAACGTTTGGCATAATTTTATATAAAAAAGGACACTACTGAATTTCTAAGGGTAGTATCCAAGTACATTAAATATATATACATATGTAACTTTTAAGATTAAAAATCACTAAATTGTAGTACATAAAGCGTTTGTAAATTATTAAATTGTACACGACATACTCCTTTGATCTTTCTCAAAACCATCAAAGGCAATAAACCCCTCTCAAATCTCTAATAAAACGGATATCATATTCTGAAAAATAACAAATTCTATAGGATTTTGAATTTCACACAAAAGAGTACTAGATAACCGTAAAAATAATAATACCCGGGTTACAACCCGCCCCGGAAAATAATATTCCGAGAGGCCACTCGCCATGACTGCCGCTATGACTCTCTATCGTAAAATAAAATAACGGAAGAACGGGTAAGATTAAAAATTCCAGGAGGAATAATATACGGCGGGGTGTGCTGAACCACCACCTGGTCTAAGGGCGAGTTTCCGCCCGGGGCGGTTTAATAAAAGGTTGGGGACATTAAGTGTTGCCAAATTAAGAATCGCACCCTATGGCTGCTGACAGATGATGCTCCCATGTTGGAGGAGAGCGGAAACAAATAAGGAGACGAGTTATAGCTTTAATTTAAGTTTAATTGTCGTGGGGGCGTGGCGGAATGAAGGAGAAGAGTTTACCTGAAATTATTTGTGACGTTACGCTGAAAAATGTACGTAAGTAAAGTAACCCAGCCAAATTTGTTCGCTGTTTTAAGTTATGATATTCTTGCAATTTAGGATTATTTTTTTTACTTTTTTATTAAATTCCGGTTTTTCTACCCGATTTCTCCCAAAACTGATGTTTTGTCTCATTATTTGTCACATAAATGTATTTTTCAAAGTTTCGCAGCTCATGTTTGAAATTCCATTGAGAGTTTAAACTAGATGCATTTACGAAGTAATTTTTAATAGAAATAGCTATGCTAATTTCATGATGCCAGAGCTCACCATTTAAGAGATTTTATTTTCTCAGTAAAAATCATTTTTAGTTGATAATAAAGGATTTGTCCTTTTTTATAAGATTTCGAAAAACATGTATTTAGACTGGTACTCATGGGGAGTTTTGGAAACTCTTAATGAAAAAAAAAATATATGTATATATATCTAAATAATTGAGAAATATCCCTGAACTTCCACTGCAACTCATTTACAATTACTTACATTTGACATTTTCATCACCTAAAGATTACATTTTATAAAAATAGCTAGATGCTCACGTCGAATAGTTTTCTTTTTGTCAAATTCATTCAAAACTGTCTGGATAAACTGAAAAAAGTTATCTACGACTGACACAATAGCCGCCAGACAGTTTTTTCTATACACGAAACGTCTTCTGCAAAAAATATCTTACTTCAGCTTTTTTCAGGAAAGTACGTCAAATGGAAAAATGGGAACATCACGCCTCTTGCATCTTTATAGAATTACGTTTAAAAAAAATTACATTGATAAGTGAATCGCAAAACCAAGTGGGAATAACAATCATCAACAACCACGCTATTTGCTATGTAATAGTGATTTCGTGTCTGTAATAAGTATAAATTTTTTTTTGCTCTTCATAACAGGTCTAAATGTTTGCATCGATAGCTTAGTAGATGAGAGCAAATACTTGGCTAGCCCGAGGTTCCAGTTCCACTATTGATAACCCTTTTTCGTTTGCGTTTATCGTGTAATACCATAATTTTTATTTTTCAAGTATCATCATTGTTAGTTGGGAGAAATTGCCGCAAGGCGATAAGCCTAAACATATTATGTATTACTATTTACAATTGTGTACTTATAAAGCGTTAATAACTACAATTGTTTTTTTTTGTTATATTAAATTTCATGTACATCCAATTTAATGATGTTAATATTAAGGTTTTACAAACTGCCTGTAGTTTAACTAACTACAGACAGTTTGAAAATGGCCTTGAACGCCGAAACAGCTGTCATAATAATACAACCTAAAATATTCGATTTACATTAAATTTAAAAAAATTAATTAAATGGAGTTCTGCCAATTAAACACAAAAAAATTAATACAATTGCTTGCACTTAAGTCAGTGAAGCACAACCTGCGGCCAAGGTTAAATTTTTTCTAAATAAAATTTCAAAAACTTTGCAGTAATTCTGGTGAAAAACAAGAATAACAAGAATACTTTTTTACAAGTTGATTACTTAATATTTAATGCATTTAAAGGATTCCGTTTTAGAAAACTCCAAAAGATTTCGTAATTAAATTTTATTTGGAATCAGACTTTCCAAAATATAGAAATCAACACCATTTTTTGGTTTGTTAATATTTTAAGTTAAGTTTAGGCCAAAAAAATCTAGAAAAAAATTCTCCCGCGACACTAATTAAAAAAAATAAATATGTGACTAATGCCATTTATTATATTTTGCTGGATTTGCTAGAAAACATCGTTTTGAAATGTTTACATGATTTTTTTAGCATTAGACTGTTTCCTCAAAATTCACTTTATTTCATAGTTTAAATATTGATAAGAAGACCTTTTATGTCCGATAACATAATACAAAATCTACCTTATTTAGCAGCAAGGTTATCCACAATATTTCCCGACCGTCTTGTATAAAATTCTCCCCAAACCACAGAGAAAAAAATGTATAGTCGGTCTGCAAAAATCATTTTGTAATAAGTATTACTTGTTGATGCTCCCCATACTCGTACGATATATGTACTCGTATATCCTATAGACTCTGGTCTCGAGATAAGAAAGTGATCCCAGGAGAGATGAAGAAACGAGAGGGACTCCGATCTCCTTTGATGTGACCTTTCCCATCCTTTTACATATTATGTCATAAATGAGAGGCTGTATGGACCCGCCCTGGGCCGGAATCACTCCCATTACGCTATAAAGGATTTGAGATTCGGTGAACGATTGCCAAGGGAGAAGAAATATTACCTACAGTTCAAATATTATATCATGTAATAGCGGTAATATTTATTTTTACTGTTATCGCGAGGGAGGCGGAACTGATATTAAAGATTACGTTTCTTTAATATACTCGCAGTATTATCGTGTTAAATGATGATGTTTATATTTGAGATGCACTGACTGAATAGATGTTCGTGGTTATGCAGTCAAAAAAAGGAATTTGTGCATACTTTTTACTGAATCTAAGTTTAAATGGAATAGATAAACGGAATGGGATATGCACTTTCTCTACACATCGAGAAGTGGTAAAAAAATCCAATCTAATACAGGCATATTCAAAATGATGGACTCCTCTGATACAGGCGGTCGGCCCGGTCACCTAGTTTGTTCAAATTAGTCATACCAACGACAAATGCTCTTTCTTGTGGGAGGTTCAATGTTCAAATGGAGAGGATAGGCCCGCTGCCATTTTACTCACAGCTTACGCAAAATGGCTGCTTGGCGACGCAAGCACTTTTTAAAATTTAATTTTACCATAGAAAAAAATACAATTCAAAAAGTCCCGATAAACTACTTTTTTGTAGTTTGTCTAACGGGTGCGCTTGTTATTTAAAACTAAAAATTTACAAAAAAGGTTACAGAATATGTAAAATAAAAACATTAAAAAAAACAATATATAAAATAAAAACGTTAAAAAGATATGTAACAAGCTTAAAACATAAATATTTATAAAGAATATTTCTACAAAAATATATTAAAAAAATGAATAAAATAAAAACATAAACGAAAGCAATAAATCATGAATAAAATAATATTTCCTTATTTATGATACAAAAAACTAAGCTTCTTTCAGCTAGCCATGTTTTCAATGTGTTTATTAATAGTTTAGTTTTAATACAGTTTTTAAAAAAAAAAAAAATTATTTCAGCGGGTAACATACTCGTATTTATACAACTAAGAATCATGTGATATAAAGTTCTGTGTCCATATTTGTTTTTATGCTTAGGAACAAAGCTTGACGCTAGTGGTAGGATTCCGAAATTTCAGTCCTCTTTCTAATCCTATGTAAATCATTCACATATAACGTATAAATTAGGAAATCATTTTCAATAATCCATAATAATACTCGTACTCCGATATTTGTACCTGAAATAACATTGTGGGTGCGCACGCAACTCCTTACTAAAGGATTCCGCTTTATCAGGATCTGTAGTAATGCCTCTTAGATTTGGAGATTGCGAGAGAATATTTTATCGGTGTTCATGCAGAGATCAGGAATGGGCTTGGGTTTTCTTGCTCTCTCTAGTTATGGTGAAAAATAATAAACAATGAAATCTGGGACAGGTTCTACTAAACCCTCCCATCCCTATTGGTATTCGCTTCTCACATATAGGGAGTAACATTGAATCAATTGTTAGTCTGGACAGTGAAACTGTTGCGTGATTTAGGAAACATCTTACAAAAGTTGCAACAAAGTCCTAGACCAGATGGTCGCGCTATCACAAAATATATAGTTTACTTCTTGACCCTCCATTCTGTGATTTTACTCTCTGGTTTAAGTGTTCAGCTCGTATAAATAGTTCACGTTCACAACCCACTTTTGTAACCCTGCAATAATACTTGCCATGCGGTCACGATGAAAATTTCCAGAAAAACAACACTTACAATTTACAACTCTATTATTGCTCCATAGTTCAACTACTGCTCAATGTTACTTGTGTAATGACAGAGAACAAAACTCTCCAAAATACAGCAATATGAATAATACTAAAGCGAAATAGATATTCAAAAGTTGCTAAAATGTTAGAAGAATTAAATTTGATAAGAGTGAATCAAATCTTGACATTGAAAGCAACGATTTTTATAAATGAAATAAGAAACAACTTGTTACCAAATTATTTCCAACATGGACATTCACAAGACTTAATACAAGAACGTGTAAGGAAATTAGACTACCGAAAAAGAACCAAACCAATACGTAAAACAGTTTATTTTATAAAGGGATGAAATGTTATAATGCTCTGCCGGTCCCAATCAAATTCACGCCAATGAATAAATTTAAAATAGATTTCAAAAACCACATTAAGTTAAGCATGAAAAAATCCGTTAGTTCTGATGTTATCATTAGCCATATGTAAAGCACCAAATAGTATATAAGTTACAATAATTAGTTACATGTCATAGTATATAAGTTATAATTAGGTATTTTGTAAACTTATATGAACAAAATGACGAAAATCAGTAGTCTGCAAGTATGTTGCCTGTTGTATGCTGATGATGCGGTGCTGATTGCTAACAGTATGGAAGATCTTCAGTCCCTCGTATCTAGGATGAACGAAGTATGTATGAAGAATGAGCTAATGATGAATATAAATAAGTCCAAAATCATGGTGTTTGAAAGAGAGAGTACGAAAACAGTGTGCAATATAGTTGTGAATGATGAATACTTGGAGTGGGTCGATGAGTTTGTGTATTTGGGAAGTATGTTTACGAGAGATGGAAAGACTGATAGGGATATTGAAAGAAGGTTGAATGCAGGAAACTCCATTAACGGAGGACTGAACGCGGTTGGCGCAAACAAAAAGTGGTCCAAGGAAGCAAAGCTAGCAGTCCACAATGGAGTGCTGATACCAACCCTGATGTATGGTAGTGAGGCATGGAATTGGCAGAGGAAGGATGAAAGTAGACTGAATGCTGTAGAAATGAGATCTCTGAGACGAATGTGTGGTAAAACCATGTATGATCGTGTGAAAAATGTTGAGATTCGTAAAGAATGCAAGGCTGATGTAAGCGTAGTGAGCAAGATTAAGAAAGGGACGCTTAGATGGTTTGTGCATGTAGAGCGAATGAACGAAGAGAGGATTGTAAGGAGAATATATGACCCGTATGTGAATGGAAGAAGAAGCCGGGGACACCCGAGGAAGACATGGCATGATCAAGTGAATCAAATACTCGAGTCGGGCCATGTCATAAGTCGGAATAACAGAAGAGAATGTATGAGGCGTTGTATGAATGTGAATGAAGCAAGAAGTGTATGCCAAGATCGAGTTGTTTGGCCTTCCGTCTGTCTACCCCTGAGGGGAAACGGCGTGATGGTTAGTTAGTTATCTGTACAAATAACTAAATTAAAAACCTCAAAAAACAAAACTAAAGATTTCAGGTTCTACCAGAATACATTTTAAGCCTGTATAGTGTCTCGGATATACCTACGTATTCATAAGTAATATATTCGTGGAAGTCGATGTTTTGTTTAATTACCAATTAAAGTACATTGATGAATATTTCAAATTATATTCATTCAATTTGCATAACAGGGTGGAGTATTACGCTTTCGTGTTGAAATAACATCATTTAAATCTGTAATGTTACTTTAGGTAATCAGCTCTGATATCGTCGTTCTTGTAGCCATTCTACCCGTTTTCCTTTCGCCTCCAAAATTGTTCAAAGTTTATGGTACTCTAAGCAGTTGGGACTTTTGTAAAATCTCATCTTATATTTACTTTCTTCGAAAGATGTGTAATTATTTTGTGGCATCATTTTAATATGATTAATAAGAAGAACGTTGTTTACACCACTGTTTTTAATATATAAATATCTTAATATTATTATTATTTTAACTTTTTAAATTAACTACTTTCTCATCACTTGTCATTAATTTTTATTTAAGTTTATAATTTGTCTATTTGTTTATTATTTGTGCATACTTGTCATTATTGTTTATCGTGATTGGGGAAGCTTTGCTTCTGAAATATGATGATATTTATATATTAAAAACGGTGGTGTAAAAAAGTTATTCTTATTTATTATATATTTAATTATTTATTTACGCCCTTGGGGCCTTTTCATAAACAATTACTTAATCGTGTTTTTAAATTATAAAAAAAGAAAAGAGAAGATAGATTTACTTTAATGTATAGGTACAGTAAAAAGCGAAAATAGCAAAATAAAAAGTAAAACAGGGGGTAAAGTATATATCAATATTACAATTAAATTTTACCCACAGATATACGTATGCAATGTAAGAATTCAGAATTAGCCGTTAATAAAGTAAGTTTATGTACCACTTAAGTTACTCTGATTCGCGTTAACAATTCAAAAACCACCTGATATGAATCCGGCTACCTAACCACCATGGACTAAGGACCATGTTTTGAATATTTAGTCTTCTAGGCCCATATTTTATATAATACGGAGACTTGAAAAGGGAAGGCACTGACTTTTTTGTAATCTCGTAATTTATTTAGACATTGTTAACAATAAATTTATACCGACTGAATCTAATCCCAAAATGCCCACCCCCACGGACACAGAATGTAAGTTATTGTTGCTGGCTAGTTTGCAGTAAAAGAGAGAAAGAATCATTTTTATTGCCTTTTATAACCTAGATTCGCCTATATCGATAGGAGAGGGTTTAATATATTTATAATCAATTCTAAGACTGACATCTATGTTTTTGATCTATAAGCTATTGGCCTGCTTCCATACAAATAAAACTAACCGCTAGAAGCTAACCCATGTTTTAAACATCACTAACCTCTCTACTAACGCATTCATTTTCAGAATAATCTGAAAAAATTCTCGTCTTTGCATTTTAAATCATGAAACCATAAGGCTATTTTTAGGTTGGTTCCCATGCTCAACGAATCCTATATGGAACGGTCTTCCGTATCGTACGTTTTCCTCCCCCTTCATCAAATCTATTCATAATTGCATAGGGCGGAAAGCAAAAGCTTATGAGTCTCCCATTCAGATTGGTTACATTAAAAAAATACATCAAATGGCACAAGTGCCATTAAGGACATGACATCATCCCTTACAAAAGTAGGTACGAGCAATTTTAACAAGTGGTAAGGCTGAGATGCTAAGTGAAATTATTTGGTACATTTTAAACATTTGAATACGTGGTAGGTATGGTATGTAGTTATTAATTTGTACAACTCCTTGGCAAATTGGCAAAGGACAGTAAGAGAATCATCAATAGGTCAAAATTTGAGCACGACCTACAGATCAGTAAAAAGCTAGTTGCCTGCCCGCATGGCAGCAGGGCGTTCTGGTCGCTAGCGGGCTCCATAGGTCGCAATTTCTGCAAATCCAGTCTGCCGCCTCTTACCAGACCTGACGGTTCACTAGCAAACACTGCTACCGAAAAGGCCAACCTTTTAGGGAAAATGTTTGCAGAAAACTCGGCCCTCGACGACCGGGGTGCCATCCCGCCGTCGGTTCCTCACTGCGGCTTCTATATGAAAAAGCTGAGGATACGGCATCGGGATGTACTCCTTGTCTTACGGGGGCTCGATGTTAATAAAGCTAGTGGGCCTGACGGAATACCTGCCCTGGTATTGCAGAGGTGTGCTGCAGAAATCGCTCCAGTTTTAACAAAGCTCTTTAAAATGTCCCTGAAATGTGGCTCTGTGCCCTCTGGTTGGAAAAAAGCGGTCATTCATCCTATACCTAAGAAAGGTGACCGCTCCAACCCGGCCAACTACCGCCCCATAGCGATCACATCAGTTCTGTCCAAGGTGATGGAACGTGTGATCAACGACAAACTGCTTACATACCTCGAGAAGAACAAAATCATTAACGACCGCCAGTACGGATTCCGGCGGAACCGCTCGTGCGGTGATCTTCTCGCGTATGTGACGCATGTTTGGGGACGGTGCCTGGAACGTTATGGTGAGATTCAAACGGTCTCACTGGACATTTCTAAGGCCTTTGACCGGGTTTGGCACCGAGGACTTGTCAACAAACTGCCTTCTTACGGACTTCCCGTTTCCTTGTGTACGTGGATTGCCGACTTTTTGAGGGAGAGATCGATTCAGACGGTTGCTGATGGTTTCATCTCTTCCTCGCATTCAATAAATTCTGGCGTCCCACAAGGATCGGTTCTATCTCCGACATTGTTTTTGTTGCACATCAATGACCTCTTGACATGTGCACCAATCCATTGTTACGCGGATGACAGTACAGTCCATGATTGCTTTTTGTTTGACAAGCCCCCAAAGGGCACACAAACTCCAACGGCTCGGAGGGCTTTGAAACAGAGAATGGACGATTACCTTGAGAGGGTCTCCTCTTGGGGTAAGAATAACCTCGTCGAATTTAATGTTTCAAAGACCCAATCATGTCTGATTACGTCTAAAAGGGATCGAAATGACAATCTAGTTTCCTTTAATGGAAGCAATCTTCCCAACAAGCCCTCCATTGATATGCTTGGTGTAACCTTAAGTGATCAGCTCAGGTATGGGGGCTCCATCGAAACCCGAGTAAAGTTAGCCTCTCAGAAGCTGGGCGTATTGTACAGAGCCCGCAGATACTTTAATAGTACACAACTGCTGACCCTGTACAAATCGCAAGTGCGCCCCATTGTAGAATTTGGCAGCCACCTCTGGTCAGGAGTCCCAAAATATCTGAAAAAAAACCTTGACTCTGTGCAGAAACGGGCGGTCCGTTTGATAGATTCGCCTATCTTAACAAATGGGTTGCAATCTTTGGAGCACAGACGTCGGGTGGGAATGCTGTCCTTGTTCTACCGCTATTTTAATGGAAGTTGCTCCGAGGAACTAGCGTCATTGATCCCTTCGGCACCGGTGCATAGTCGGGAAACACGCCAAACGCGCGCCCAACATTTGCACACGGTTGACATTTGTCACATGAGAACGGGTCGCTTCTACGACTCGTTCTTGTGTTCAACAGCTCGGCTGTGGAATGATCTGCCGGCCTCTGTGTTTCCTCCATCCTATAACATGGGTCTCTTCAAGACCCAAGTTCACTCCTTCCTATCCTCTAAAAGACCCTCCACACAGCATCCCCAAAGATGATATAGGCCTTGAGGGAAATTATTTCCTCCTTGGTCTCCTGTGTGGAGTTACTGTAAAAAAAAAAAAAAAACTCCTTTTTAAATTATTTTTTTTAAATTTAATGATAATCAAATTTAATAATGTTATTATTAAGTTCTGCAAGGATTTTTAGTTGTTATTATTGTTACAGCTGTTTCGGCGTTTATAAGATGTTATAAAAATAAAAGTACTTCTTCAAAATTCGCAGAACATCTTTTAGTAAATAATCACGTCCCGCTTGACAACAACAAACCTAAACCCTTACATATTGTTGTGTAAATGGGAATGTCAGGGAGAGGGGAAACGGGAAAGAGGAAGGTTAGGTAGGAAGAAAGCCCCTAAGTTGGAAAGCCAGGGTGGGGAAAATGAAAGCCACGTTGGGTGACAGTGTTGTGAAAATGAAGGGATGGAGAGGAGGAAGGTTGGGTTACAGGGGAAGTTATGGGAGACAATTACAATCTGCAGGACTTACCCTGGAGATGGCCTCTTAGATGTGAAGTCTGCTCCGGACATTAGCCTAGCTCAGATCGGCAGGGGCATCAGCTTCTCATCGTACAGGATCGCGGATCGATCGCAATCTTATAATTGGGTTGAGGGCGTTTCTAATTTTACGTTAAATTAGTACAGAGGAGTGCTTTCATGCTCGGGGTTTATTGTAAGCTCAGACAAACATGGTAGGTTAAGAACAATCGAGTAGTTAGTAAAAAGGTCTTAATCTAGGTATGATTCTATTGTAATATCTCTCTTTCTGATTCGAATTTCTAACCGGGTTATGCAAATGTAACAAGGGCTTCACATTAAGGGGAGATGGAAAATCAGCTTACATGGAGTGATCTGGTCGATTGGCGGGGGTTGCTGGCAATGACGCCAAGGCCGGATATCTTCACGCTGAGTTTAATGGGCTTTTTTAATTAGTAAGGCACCATGTTGAGTGCTTTGACAGCAAGTGTCAAGTCTAGCTGCGGGTTTCAATCCGCATGCCTAGTACTTGGCCGTAAATAAATAGTAACAAAAATGGCCGCCTCTTTACAGAGACACAGTTATCTCTTCGGGCTCCAGACGGGAAGTGATGCGTTTCAAGGGGCCGCAAGCAACACCGCCGAGCTGCCGAGGCGCTCGCGTCGCTTGCTGCTGCTTGTTAATTTTGATCTGATTGGTTTGTTTTAGGCGCAAAGTCGCTTGATTGGTTAATTATGCAGGGAGATGGTGCGATTGCTTGCCGGGCTCATTTGCCAATACGAGTAGCTAGAACTCATCTCAGGGCCATCCTTTTGTTACATAATAATATAGAAAGAAAGGGCCTAAGATTAAATTTACTTGAACAATTAGAAATTAACAAAAGAACGAATGATCCTAATATAACATTAATTAATAAAGTAAGGAAAATTATATACTCACCGCTTCTCATTATGTTCACATTATCTAAACAATACAACACATTTAAATAAATCAATTAAGAACACATTGTCAGTTAAATACGAGTAAAAACACATTATAAATGTGAAAACCTCACAGAATTCAGAATTTTAATTACTTTCTAACTAAATCGGTTTTACCGATAATAAATCTTTACCCATCCATCCAAATTTTAAATGAGTGGGGGTAAATTAAATCGTATAAATAAGTCGTCGCAGTGTGGATTAACAACAGTTTGAAAATGGCCTTAAACGCCGAAACAGCTGTCACAATAATAACAGCTAAAAATACTTGTAGAACTTAATAATAACATTATTAAATTTGATTTACATTAAATAAAAAAATAAATAAATGGAGTTCTACGAATTAAACACAAAAATAATTAATTGTACAACTCCGTTTATGTATTATTTTTTGAATTTAATGTAAATTCATGTATTAAATTTGTAATGTAAATAATCTCAGTAAATCGGTTAATAAATCAATTTAGGCACGAAAAACATTGAAATTATGTGTGGGCAAATAGAATCATATAAACAAGTCATTCCAACGTGGTCTAAACACAGTTTTAAAATGGCCTTGAACGCCGAAACAGTTGTCACAATAATAAAAACTAAAATACTCGCAGAACTTTATAACTTTTTTTATTTTTTTTTATTTTATATTTTTTTATAACAGCATTATTAAAATTTTATTTACATTAAATATAAAAAAAAAAACAATACAGCTTGTTGCCCTAGCATATTTAGTTTTTTGGACTTGCATTTAGGGATTTTCAATATTTGAAATTATTTTTGAGTTCGCAGTCTAGCATAAATAAATGTGCTTTCATTTATTCTTCCACTTACCTCCCTACGATCGCTCCTCTCTCACTAACTTTGCATGATAAACGAAATAATTGATTTTTGAAAAAACATTCTATAGAGTGATAAGGTCATAACGTCAATTGATACGTGACGAACAAATTATATTGAAGATTCGTTAATATCCTTTAATTAATTCCATTGAATGAATACCGAAGCACTAAATCAAACCCGAAAACAATACCGTTTTATTACACATAATAACGTAATACATCATTGAACCACTGATGAATCGAGTTTCAAGTCCATGCCACAGTATGTAAAAGATTTGTGGCCGTGATAATTTAGCATCCTTTGTAGCCAGCTTGACATAATTTATGATTCCCAAATACGCTTTACACCCGTTTGCAAAGAACACTTAAACTCGCCTACAAAAAGGGCATAAAAAACACTTTTAAAAATTGAGGCCATTTTCTCCCGCGAAGTTTTTAAGGACATTTCCAAATTCTGAGCCATTTGGCGTGAGTTGGTTGGCTTACCTTAAGCGAGTTCTTACCGCTTCATTTCCTTGAGCCATTCTTACGCACAACTTGGTGCACAACTAAACCCAAACTTGAACTTAGGATAAGACTGAGGACCAGATAAAAAGTAGAGAGAACTTGCCAGGCTAAGCACAAGTCAACTCGACTTGTGTTATTTTGATTACTCTGGTCTGGAGTTTGCGCTCTATCAACTTTGTGCGTAGCGAAGTTTTTGGATAAGCGACATTTTTTTCACTGTGATGGTATGTGAAGGAATAGTTTGACGATGGATTGCTTAAGTTTTGTTGGAAATTCAACGAAAGATTTTCATAAATGAACACTTTGAAGCGCAGCAGAAATTATTTGCTGGGGAGACTCGGTCTATTTCTTAAGATAATGTGTCATGTATGATACACTCTGTTTGCTTTGGAACTTAGATTTACATCTAAATTACCGTAAAGTTGGCCTTTATATAATCGAAAGATCTGTCAATCTTCGGCTCCTTGTTTTGTAACTTATTGTTTTGTGAGATGTGTTTACCGCCTTAATATACGTGTCTGCGGCTCCACCTCATGCTGATATTCCATAAGTTAAAATGCTTCGACAAAGGGCAAAGTAAACATTTTTTAATCGTTTTAGTGACATGATGTTTCTTATTGTTTTAAAGATATAAGATAGTTTCCGGATTCTCTTTGCAAGTAGGTTAATATGGAGTTCTCATTTTAGTTTGCAGTCCACTGTTAACCCTAGATACCTAATATTATCCGTATGTTCAATTTTTTCGCATGTGCAGTTTGAGGTTTTAGAGGTAATACATGGGTGTAGGTGTAAATGTGGAAAGGTTTTTGGTTGTCCAACATTGGTATTACTGAAAGAAAAGTACTAAGTTTTGGAGGTATTTAAGGTAAATAGATTCTTGTCGAGCCATTTTTTTATTACCTTCATACCAATTTCAGTATTTTTAAGGATCTTTTCCCAAGTTTACGCTTTGAATAAAATTACTGTATCATCTGCGTAACTGATCACATTATATAAGAGAGATGGGATTTTAATTTCAGTGAGTCCATTAATATAAATGAGAAATAGAATGGGACCCAAAATGCTACCTTGCGGTATTCCATACTGAAAGATTTGTTTAATTCCACTATTTGTTCCGTATGTTTAAAGGAGCTAATAAACCATTTGAGCGCTGGTCCGTTGATACCAATATTTTTAAGTTTTTGGTATAACAGCTCATGAGAGATAGTGTCAAAGGCCTTAGCTAAATCTAGAAATACTCCAATAACTTTAAATCCATCATCTAAATTTTTAACAACGAATTTAGTTAATTACGATATAGCTTGTTCTGTGCCCATTTTTGGTCGAAAACCGAATTAGCGGCTTGAAAGTAGTTTATGTTTTTCGGGGTAGGATAGTAGTCTTTTTTTCATTGCCTTTTCCAGGAGTTTTGATAGTGAGTTTAATAGTGAGATAGGTCTGTAGTTGGAAATTAGGGTTTTGTCTTCGGATTTATGAATTGGTGTAATACTGGCAATTTTCAATTTATCGGGGACAATCCCTTGGCAGAAACTTTGATTAAATATGTGTAGAAGAGGTATAACAATAAGTTCTCGTAAACTTATTTATTCTTTTATTCAATTACATATATGTTAACATTTGAAATCAGTGCTGACGTATTTACACTAGTGGTTTATGTTAAATAAAAAAAATACAACAGATACAATAAAAAAAATATATTTTCAATTTAACTAATAAAACCATTAAAGATTTAAAGAATCTTGAATCATTTTGATTCAAAACACTTGATTTGAAGTTACACAAAAATTTTTCACTACTTTCAAAATTAAAATAATACATATATCGACGGTCCCAATGCAATGTATCGAATCTACAATATTTTGATTGTCGTTTTACTGTCTTTAAACTAAGCAATGTATTGTAACACTTTAACTGGTTTATTTTACAGGGAATATCAAATAATATTCTGTAAATGTGCATATAACTGTTTATTGGCAATTGTAGCACAAGTTCACGTCATATGAGGTTGTATTATATATTTTCTCACTCGACCGAGGGGTAGGCGGAAGTGCCCGTGAAATTATTAACGCCTTCTCGGCCGGCAACTTTCTTCTTCTTCTAATCTAAGTCTGCTAAGTGTATTCCATTGCTGGCCATGTATATCGGCGTTACATTACTCTATGTTTTCAGATGATGGCAAAAATGTTGGTTTTCGCTCCATATTATCATTTAAAAAAATGATTGATATTGCATGATTCATCCAGCGTCAATATAACTTTGTATTCATTCTCCTATAAACCTTGCAAAATACGGATTTGATAGCTTATGTTGGAATCGTCGATATGTTACCTTGCTACCGACATCGACCTTTTCTTCATCAATTTTTTTTTTCATCATCAAGTTCCTTCAAAACTTGAATTCACTAACTCATTCCTACAGACTCTTCCTCAACTCACCACACAAAATCACCTAGATGGCCATATAATTCCCCGATTATACCCAGTACGGACATAGAAGCTCTGGTGAAGTGTTATTTTTTTTAAAATAGCTTATTTGCCACTGCTGCGTGTTGCAACATAACTTATTCCATACATACTACAGTTGTTGCCAAGGGTTTCAATATAGATACCTTTTTATACAATTGTAAAGACTTCGACTAGGCTATCATTTAGAGCACATACTTAACCCTCATACCGTGAAACTGTGAAGTGATAAAAAGTTCATCAAAAAAATGTTCCAAAACTGAATAGAGACAAAACATTGACATAAGAAACAATACCTCTAATATTTATCAAAATAGAATATGAGTTAGCCCAATTCTTTTATGTTAAGTATCTAATAGTGGCATGCAGTCCATAAAAGCTGAAAAACTGTGCCTTCCCTAGGAAAAATGAACCAAAAATATAAATTAAAATATAATGGACGAAGAAAACACAAGAAAATTTTCTATAATTTTTTTTTTAATAAATTTAATAATTTGCCTAACACTTAGCTTTCTCAATGTAGTTATTTTAACGGGATGCATAATGTAAAGCCATGTATCCGCATACTGCTTGCATTAAATCCTGTAAAACATACCGCCTGCATTGCTAGTAATTTTTACACGGTGAAAAGTACGTTTTGAAATTATATACATAATGACCGGTCAGTGGCTGAGCTGGCATCGTGTTTGGGTCTCACCCAGGCGTCGTGTGTTCAATTCCTCGGCTGGCTAAGTCCTCCATTACAACACAAGCAACATCTTCCGTTTACTGTGATGGTAGTAGGAGATTTTCACATATTGTCAGGTTATTCGTAACCGGGGAATATTTTTCTTTCATTTCTAAAAAAAAAAAATAATTTTGTCCTTCCGCTATTTAATTTCTAACTATCGTTAGGTTTCAAAGCTATCATCCGTGGAAAGAATAATGAATTAACAATTCTTTGACTTGAGAGTTTTAATAAAATATCGTGTTGACGTCTATATTTGCTCATAGAGCAATGCGCGCCACTGGTATCTAAACCCTAAAAAGTGTATTTATATATTTATAAGAGCTCCCACCACTCCGAATCCTTATTCAAATTCGCTTATAAAATTTCCCTCAACATTTCCCGGAAAGTCGCGGACTCTCCCACTTGCACCTAAGTGGTTCCTTTGAAGTCCTGAATATCTGATGACGTTCCATTCATATTTACTACTTTTCGAGAAAATCTTAACTTGATCCATTCGTTTTAAATTATTTCGGAAATAAGATAAATCGCAGTTTAAAAGGAGAACACTTTATTCCGGAAAATCCTTTTTTTTTAATTTCACGAAAAACCTTATTCCTTGATTTTTTTAATGCTTCTCGGATTATTTCTCCTCTTTTAGGTACATCATAATTATTATTTTTTTTTTTAATTTTCAAAATAAAGGCTTCCACTACTGACCCAGATATTGTAAATATTATTAATTATACGAGTTAAGCTTATATGTACCAGTCTGAAGATGTCCATAGCATAGTGAAACCGTTCTGTAAAAATATTAACGGTCAGCATCCAATAATACACACTTTGCAGATTGCTAATTCAAGAAGTACTACCAATGGTTTATTTATAAATTTTGTATGAGTAATTCGAAAAAGGATAAGATTTCAAAAGACAATTAATAATGCTTAAATTGTAATCTTTTTAATTATATATGAAATAGTAGGTCAAATGTTTCAAAATTGCTTTCACCGGTTTTCAAATTGCACCCTTTTCAAACATTTTGGAATGTATCACATAGAATTTAAAGATTTATGTGTGTAGATTTTTATCTTTTGAAACCTTTTAAATTTACCTAACTGTCCGTATGTAATTTAAAAATAAATTATTTATGGTATTGCTTGAGTTAGCAGCCTGGAAAGAGAAACATAAAGCCATTTTTGAATGCTGGCCCTTAAAAGTTTTTTTTCTGATTAGATTCAGTATAGAAATATCACATCACGAAATAAAACATCCGAAAGTCCAACATTAAAAATTCAATTTAAATAAATAATAAAAGACGTCTCACAACTTTGTCCGATTTCAAATGCAATATTTTGCGCAACTCGTGACTTATCATGAATTTTCATTTCCGACTGGTGGAAACCTCTTTTTACTTTGGTCATGACAGACATTTCATATTTCTCTTTACCTCCCATTTCCTTCGTTACTCCTGGAACCCACTGATAAAAGATCTCCATTTCCTTTCTTAGAAAAATATCGATACATTCGACAATGCGAAAAAATGGTCCCCTCATATTGCGAAAGGGACGAGCTGTATTAAAAAAAATATTTTAGCCTTAGAAAAACGAGGTACTTGAAGACGTTCCTAAACATGGCTTTGAAACTTCTCCTAAGTTATTCCGGACTGCAATCTGCAGGGGGAAGATTGCCTTAATAATAGCCTACCGCCGATAAGGGAGGCTACCTACAACAGAGAAATAAGAATAAAGTTATTATTAGCTATTCCCGTGCTTCGAAATTTCGATCTATTTATATATTTATTTTATTTTATAGAAATATTATAAACTAGCTGTGAAGTACCCGGCGTTGCCCGGGGTTATGACTGGTTGTGTTACCCTTATCCCTAATTTTTCTTTTATTTAGAACGCCTAACTTTGCAAAATTTCACCAAGAAGTACCAAAATCCTGCTTTAAGGGGTGGAAAGGGGGATGGGGGTGGTTTTTAGAAATCTCATGTAGACAGTGACCTTCCTCCTGTTTCGAAGGTAAAGTGTGCAAAATTTCATCAAGCTCGGAATAATAGTGTAGATCTGTATGCAAAACGAATACACCCGCCCGGGACATTCTTCTTTATATAATAGAAGAGGAAAATGGTTTTATAGAGAAAATCTGAAACATAAAATATGGCATCTCGTTTTTTTTATAGTGAAATGGTTGACATAATGACATCGCTCGCTAAATAGAGTCGCGTTGGCCACGATTCTTCAATCCAAACATATAAAGCTTGGCGAATTTCAAACCTCATGCACCATAATTATCATACACTGGGAGTCCTCCATAAAATTTTATGTACCTTGTAAGATTGATACTAACTGCTGTTCATCCCAACTTTTCGAATGATCAATCTGAAGCACCAGTCATCAGTCAAGTGTTTTATTGAGCAACGCTTTGTTTATCTATTTCCAATCATATTTTATCGTTGAACATCCTAAATTGTCTATGAAAGTGCCCGCCCACTTTCATAGGCAATAAAATAGTGCCCGCCCACTTTTATATACAATAAAATGCCGCGAAAGTACATTTCGTTACATATATATGACATTTGGCGTTTCTGCTCCTTGAAAACCAAGACGAAACGCAGCTAATAATAAATAAAATACGTTAGGTTCTCTTCAGTTTTATTTAAAACATACAAAAAACATCTTTTTGATATTCGAAAACGAAAGTAAATTTTTCTCATTCACTATTTGAATCGCGTAAAATATATCGCCAACCAATAATGACATTTGACATTTCGGTAACATTTGTTCACCCTGTTGACACTTTTTATAAATATTCCTCTGTGGAGCGGAACTTTATCCATAAAAATAGATATTCAAAATTGATCTTAAATTTCACTGAGAATTTCGTTGGGAAGAGCGCATTTGTGCATTTGAACAGCGTTGAAGCAACATTTCGGCTCAACAGTTGCTCAGTAGGGTTAGGAAGAACGGCCGTAAGCGACACGTGCCCTTAAACATTTAAGAAGTCCACAATAAACCTAAGACAGAATTTGCCATATAAATTTCGATGATTTTATTCAAAATTCAATTGGATTACGATAATGCTACAAAAAGGAGAAAAAATCTTAGAACGACCAATAATTACAAACAAAAAATACCTTGTTTCGGAGAACTGTTCCTGAAGAGGTTCTTACAGCTGTCAGCTTAAAAGCAGTCGTTAGATTTGCGTACTTTATTCCTTGAGACTTCCTAACAAAGGTACAATTGAAGTTGCAATTTTACTTTAGATTGCAGTAAAGCTTCTACTTTTCCTTCCGCTTTCCATCAGAATGAATAAACACATAGTAACTTTAGAGCCACAACATAAGTGGCTGTCACGTAGAGCTATACTGGTTGTCTTGATGCGAGGTAGATAGATAATTGTTTGAATTAAAAGCAATAAGTCGCGTGGGAATATGATATTTTCGTTTTTATTGGATGGAGTTCCTGGTTACGAAAATGAGGCAGAAGTCAACCGCATGTGAGATAAACTGACAATGCTTAAAAGAATATCCTTCGATGAACTTCCAATGTTTGAAAAATGCAAAGAATTAGCATCACATAAGACATTACTAAAATAAGACGGTTGTGAGCAAACGATTAATAACTCTACGTAAAATTCTACGTTAATTGAGAAGAAAATTGAAATACAGGATAAAGATGAACATTAACTCGAAAATCTTATAGAGCCTCAGACTGTTGTAAGATTCCATAGATCCCACAGACTGCGATGTGCTGGACATAATACCGGATGAAAGGACGCTGAAAATTATAACCAGTAAAAGAGAACTTAATTTCTTATTATGTAACACTTTTATTCGGGTTCGTAATGAGGTCAACCTACTAATTCAAAAATTTAATCACCATCAATATATTACACTGTCCATTTTTTGTGTTGAGGCGTCTAGAATATAATTTCCCATGTTATAATAATCATTCGCTGTCTTTGAAAATAGTGCTAAATTTTATTTTACAATATGTTAACTATAAAATAGAAATACCTTTATTAAATGAAAGAAAATTTCGAAGTTTGTCCAGACACGATTATTTAGGGGTAGGGGTACGGTAGGGGTATCGGTAGGGGTAGGGGTGGGGTTATGATAGGGGTAAAACACCACAACCTCAAAACTTTGCTCCAAACCATTCATAACCCCAGACAACGTCGGATAAGTAAATAAATAAATAAAACTAAAAATACTTGTCTTTGAAGAAATAATCATCAAATCTATACGAGTATGTCCTTTATTAAGTATCAAAACAGTGTACCGTCAGCACAGGTGACAATAAGGAGTTAGTTTATACACCTACTTTATAATATGATTTCGACCTTTCACTTCTTCATTCTTATCATCATGTTGTTGTTTATTGTACTTATTGATTATTATTGGTATGTAAACATTCATGTATGTAGTTTTTTATTATTATTGCTATGTAAAATAAAATAACTTCTGTCTTCACGTTTATCATATTTTTTCACACAATGCATGCACATGATCTGCCCTCACACATATCGCATTCAAGCCCTAACTAAACAAAACCCTACACAATCGTAATGTGAATACAGAAGTAATAAATAAACTTAATAGTCCACTTTGAAAACTTTTCCCCAACTAACATTTCCTCTTGTTTCAATGTAACGCGTCCCGTTTGTTTTTTCGCCTGTAGAATTATTTACAACTACTTTGGTACTTTGTTTCAAATGAGAGTGTTTTACGTTCTGTTGCTGAAATGGCTCCATTATTCTAGGCTTTATTACGAACTTCAAAGGCGGAATTAACTTTGATTATTTATTTTTAATTGGGCCGTTGTGCCTGAATCGATAAAAGAGTCATTCAAAAGTGAAAATAATTATCTATAAAAACAGTATTTTCTGTTAGCTCTGTAATATTTTTTAATGATGATTTACCCGGCAGCTATAGGTACTCCAAAAACATATTTAAATAAGATAAATGGAGTTCAGAGTTTGGGGAAGATTCTTCCAGAATTATATAATACCAAATTAAATCGTTTCACGAAATTTCACGACAAGATTGTCAATTGATTATCAATTCTCTCAACCGTGATTTTGTGCAAAACATCGTAAAGCAAGGGAAATAATTTTTACAACCTGATTGGGTCACGTTGTTAGACGGGTTAGGGAAGTGCATTTAGAAATTGATTTGTTGATGCAGGTCTTAAAGAAGCCTGACGGCCTCTGTGGGTAAGTGGTTACAATCCTCGGATACGAATCCGGAGCTCGCGGTATTAACTTCTGGCATGCACAAGTGAATTTTATTTGATTAATTTGTGTTATTTCATAATTTATTCCTTTAT
This sequence comes from Halesus radiatus, assembly GCA_022606495.2. Classification (NCBI taxonomy): domain Eukaryota; kingdom Metazoa; phylum Arthropoda; class Insecta; order Trichoptera; family Limnephilidae; genus Halesus; species Halesus radiatus. Next base: position 102,427 of record JAHDVE020007305.1, on the reverse strand, counting down.
AATAATATATAGCATATTTGTGAATATGATCTATAACGTTCTCCGTGGTTGAGTGGTTATGATCCTTGTCTACGAATCCGAGATAGCAGGTTCAAATCCCGACGTGCGCAATTTAATTTAATTTTAATAAATTGTTCTATTTGACAATTTACTTTTAAAAATAATATGTGGTATATTTGGGGCACGTTCCAGAGTGGTAGATACTTTCAGTATCGTCCTGGTGAAAAATCACCATTCTGAATAGAAACGTCGCTTGAATTGGCTTTATCCATGTTTGGTCACCAGATCTGAATAGGCAGGTACTTCCCCACCTTCCTCTCTACATCTCCTTCCCCTCCCCTCAACCCCAGCCTCACAACATACCACTGTTGGGGATGCCATAGTCTCACTGGCTCCAGACGGTTATTATGAACATGTCGTCGGCGACATATATTGATATTATTACCAATTTATTTATTTTTTTGTGAAAAACATCTTCGTGTTTTATTTTGAACCTTTTCATTTTATATATAATTACTAGCTTATGTGTACCCTGTGTGTTTGTAATAAATTTATGAAGTTGTGAATTCTTGCTTGTTGTTTGGGTGCCATAATTGATTTGACAGCGAAAGTAATGCCTTGTGCCGACTATTACCATATCTAAATAAAGAAAAAATAATTTAAATAATTTTGTTTCATTCTAATTATTTTTTTCAAAATATATCTAAATAATAAAGTTCTTAAGTAGGTACCTCTTGTGTTTTACATTTTGAAAATATTCTACCCAAACAAACCTTTTTCTTTTGAATATGTAATCTGTGGCTAACCAGAGTGGTATGTCTATGGGCTAACTTCAATATAATATGGCGAGTTCAATGTTTTCACACTAATTTTAAGCAACAGTTTTACATATTGGATTTCATTCAAACTACTCTCTAAACCTTCCCGACACTAATAAAAATAAACTGTGCTATTTTCAGCGAAACCAATAGAGTAATTTTCGAGAAAATAGAGGACACACAGACAAACATTCATTTTTATATATGCAGATTTTATAATTTACCTGGTCATATGTTTTTACTACAACTAACAGGAAAACACACTTTTTAAATACTTACTTTACCTCCGTACCATTTCTTACTTCGCTACAATTTTAATGCTGTAATTTTTTTCCACTTCTCTTTTCAATCTAAAGATGAACTACTATTTTCATTTAGATAAAAGCATAAAACGTATAGTGCATTACTAACAGATTAATATTTGTGTTTTCAGGCGAGCGGCCTTTCCCGTGCGGCTGGAGCGGATGCGGCAAGCGGTTTGCGCGCTCGGACGAGCTGGCGCGCCACACGCGCACGCACACGGGCGAGAAGAACTTCGCGTGCCCGGTCTGCGCCAAGAAGTTCATGCGCAGCGACCACCTCAGGTAAGGAAAACCATTACAGTTTATCATACAGGTTGTCCAACCTACACATTATTAAAAGCGATCTTTTCACTTTTTTTATGTGATATCACACAAGAGTCCCAACTACTCCAAACTGTCTGTAGCCAGAGAGACTATGGCATCCCCAATTGGGGTATATTGTGTGGCTGAAGGTTGTGGGGAGGGGAAGGGGGAATGGAATATAAAGGCGGGGAAGTACATGGCTATTCAGCTCTGGTCGCCAAACACGGCTAAAACCTTTTTTTTCAGTTACTCCACACAGGAGGCCCCGGGGGAAATAATTTCCCTCGAGGCGTATGTCTTATTTGGAGATGCTGTGTAGAGGGTCTTTAAGAGAGGATAGGAAGGAGTGAACCAGCCGCGTTGTTGAACACAAGAACGAGTCGTAGATGCGAACCGTTCTCTTGTGACAAATGTCAACCATGTACAAATGTTGGGCACGCGTTTGGCGTGTTTCCCGACTATGCACCGGTGCCGAAGGGATTAACGCATTTCAAGCAACGTTTCGATTCTGAATGGTGGTTTTTCACCACGGCGATACTGACCATATCTGAACTGAAAAACTACACACAGCCTAACTTCGGTCATATGTATTACTGCACTCCACTGGTATTTAAGTATAAGATGGTACAATATATTATTAACCAAAAACAAAATCAATTTAACCGAAACTTTCAAATATGAACAATTCAAAAAGCAAGTTATCTCTCTGAACTTGGATAATGATATGTTATACCCTTACGGCCGTTCTTCCAAACTTTTCAAAAGATCAATCTGAGGCGCCGATCAGCCAAGTTTATTGTTGAACATTCACTCTGTTTGTCTGCTTTCAAGCATTTTTTATCCTAAATTTTCCATGGGGGTGTTCACCCACTATAAAATAGTGCCTGCCCACTTTCATACACGATAAAATAGTATCCGTCCACTTTTAAGACAATAAAGTTACATTAAAGTAGTAACTTACAATGTAAAACGAACGTAGAAGAGTTAATATTCTATTAAAAACTAATACATAAACCAACATTTTATACTTCACCAAAGTGTGTGTTAAAAATAAAATGATAGCTTGACTTTTGGTAATGCCGCCAAAGTACATTATTCGTGTTGTACATTTGACAATTGACGTTTCTCGTCCGTGAAAAAACAAGATAAAACGTAGCTATAATAAGTAAAATAAGTTAGGTCCTCTTCAGTTTTATTTAAAACTTAAGAGACTTATGCATCGGTTTTTATTACGTATGTAAATATTACCCCCATAATCACGAGCTACTGGAGCTCAACTTACGAATAATAGAATAATGAAAAGAAAAAAAAACATTTTAACGTATTGAGACTATGATATGAATTGTTACATTTTTTGTAATAAATAAAATATTGTGACAGTTATTTGCTAAATATATTTCCAGAAATTAGAATAGATGAAAATTGGTAATCGATGAAAAATTGTATTTTATGTTAGGGTAAAAAAGCTGTATGTTAGATTATTTTGTGATTTACAGCTGAAATTAGCTATGTATAGCTATGTATAACTACATTGCATAGCAATAGTTTTACGTGAATTTGGCCGGTAGTGTAGAAGGCCGTTAATGGACTTGTTCAACTGTATTTTACATGTTACAATAGAATGGTAAGAATAATACTGAGACCAGTGTTTCTCAACGTAGGGCGCACGTCCCGCCCCCGGCAATTAGAATATTTTAAGGGTGCAATGCGCCAATCATTAATTATTAACACGTCAAGTCCTTTTGTTCCCGATGGGGAACGAGTAACTAGATAGCAGGATAGTCTTTTGTTCCCTTTGTCAAAATTGTTATTTGTTTTGTTGAAAATTTATTACTAGCGCACAAATATCAACACGACGCGTATTGAGATTATGGTCATTAAGCGCGTTAGTGGGCTTGTGTCTATTATTCGTAATTAATGAAAGGCATGGTGAGCTTCTTCTGCAAAACTTTCATTTAAATATATTTTTTGACTTTGAACCATAAAAATGTTTCGCCTGCAGCGCTTTTTTGCTGGCATTCCCCGTACAAGGTTTAGAAACACTGACCTAGAAGTAATGGACAGATCGTGACAAACAATTTAACTACGATTACAACATTATGTCTAGTTTAGACTGGGTAACAACTTATGCAGCCTGTACATATATCTAATTTCGACGCTAAAGTAATACGAGTACATTAAAAATGTGATCCTAACATTTATTTACAAATGATAGTGAAAGTTATGCCTCGATTATTATATGAGTCCCTACTTTCAAGGCTGTTAAAATAAAATAACATTATTAAATATTTCCTTATTTTTATTAATAATCATCAAATCATTTGTGTTTTTTTTGTTGTTGTATATGTCAATTTTTATTGTCAATTGTTTGCATTTAAAAAACCTTTTAATTTTTTCACATAGATTGAAATATTAATGATTCAAAACGTTAATTAGAAAACCTATTGACTTGTTCATTCGCAAATATGTCAAAGGCTAGGTTGTATTAGAATACGCCTTATACAGGATACCTACGTACCTATACGTTATTTTAAGTAGTCTGAATTTGCGATTTTCGATGCAACTTTATTATAAGAACGTTCAACACAATTAGCCTAGCAAAGGAAAGTTGAAAATCTGTGCACTCACTTCATTAGCAAATACGAAAGAGTTCAAGGGGGGAAATTGCGGATTATGAAAGTACTTAGCTAATTATTCTTATCTTCGTAACTTTAAAAAACAAAGTTTCTTCAAAGCGATGGCAGTGGTTTCTCACTTTGTATAATCGCCTCCCCCCCCCTGTTCTTTCGATTAATTCTAACTTAGTTAATTTAATTGTTCGTAGTTTTTCTGGTTTATGGTGGAGAGGGACGTCGAAGAAGGGTATGATGGTAATATTACGCAATAAGATAAACATAATGTTTAAAAAGAAAAAATATTTATTATGTATATTTAAATTTTGCGTAAGCTTAAAATTTATCAAAATCTAATCAGAAAAATGGCTTCTTCTGACTGTCCTACGAATGTTTTAAAAAATATGCAAATAATATTAAAGGCTGGAGAAAAATAATTTCAACCCTTTCCCGGTACAAAAAAAACTTTACCAACGTTTTATATTACACGTATAAAATAACATAAAAATTAATGTTTATTAGAAAACGAAACTTCACCCTTTTTTGGAAAATTTTCTTGGCGTTTTAATAAAAACCTTCACAGTATGTTTTAAAATATTTTGTAAAACACACAAGTCATATTTCTGATTTGATTTATATGGTAAGCCTATGTGCATTTTAAAAAGTTGTAACAAATATTTTTCAAATCATCGAAAAAGATAATAAATATTAACAAATTTCAAATGGAACTTGAAAAAACACAGAAAATAAAAAAAGTTATTTATCGCATCCGGAAATCGAACCCATGATCTCTGTCTTACCGGGACTATCCATTATTTTTATTTTTTGTGTCTTTTTCGGCTTTATTTTGTTAATATTATCTTCTTCAGTGATTAAATATTACAATTAGGTTTATGAGCTCCAAAAAGTTATCCCAATAAATTAAATATTTTTCTCCTTAAAAACAATGTGTTTATCGTATTGCGTAATAATATTATCATTCTTTCAAATCAATAATTAATTCATCTCCAACGACCCTCTCCTCCTTAATAAATGGATATTCCTGAACGTTCAAGAAACGTCTACTCGTGGCGATTGGATAAATGTAATTTTAAATGGAATCTCTTAGATAGATCGCTTTAATTTAGAGCCACATATTCAGGCCAGATCTAAAATTAATACTGCAATCACGGAATTAGATTAAAGTACAAATTTAATTAATTGATGATTAGGGGAGTTGAGATGGGCGCAAAGGAGGGCAATACAAGGGATGCAGAGTAACAGGACTTTACGATATTTTTCAAAATTTTAAATGTGAAAAGTCCAGCATAGCATTCCTGAATTGGGTATGTTGTGAGGCTGAAGTAAATGGGAAAAAGGGAGATCGGGAAAGAGATGTTCCCGACTATTCAGATTTAGTTACTAAACATGGCTGTATTGGGAACATGTGAACTATGAGACTACATACCTTTGCATCTATTTTGTCTTATCCCTTCTCCAATCATATTTTAAACTTTGTATCAAATACTCACAATAGTTTTTTTTGGCACAGTTAAGTCGAAACCGGTTTTCATGTTGTAATCAATGAAAGTGACGTGCACAAAATTAGAATATTATTTCGTTTAGAATTGTTTTATCGCAAAGCAAATAATTTAAAAAAAAAATCAGTTTGTTTTGATTGAATTCGTAATCCGGCTCTAAGGACCAACACGTTCGGCAGGATGTTGTTTCACCTTAATTTAATCTAAGTTTGTACAATCGGGTGCAATGTGTGCTTTCAGGCTACGCGCCAACAAATACCTTGTTAAGGCACCGAACGAACTCGCTAAGGCTGCAGTCTGCAATAAGTAACTTTATAATGTGCATTTAAACGCAGTGTGCTCGGCTCTTTACTAGTTTAACGAGCACTGAATCTTTGGAAATATGGATTACACGGTGCCCAAAGTTTAGAGGGTTAGATTTAGGTAATGTATTACTTGCAGAATAAAGGAAAGATATTGCCCACAGAGGAATAAAGGAGATTGGTTGCTCAATTTATTGGAATAACTTATTGAAGCTTATAAACTTCTGTAATATTTAATCTTTTATGAAGATAATTTTAACAAATTTCAATGGAACATGAAACAGAAAATAAGAAGGTAACGGTCACAATTGGGACTCGAACCCAGATCCTCTAGTCTTGCTGGGATCTTGAAGTTTGTTAGCATCATTATCCAATAAATTGCATATTCAGTCTAGAAAAGTCAATAGATGTCCCAAATAAATAAAAATGAGTTGGGTATATCCGAGACACTATCTAGGACATCTAGGTACTATATGCGGGTAAAACTTAGCAGTCGTGCAGAAAGATAGCAGCCAAAAATATGGAAATTAATTGAGGATAACATAGATGACTAGCGGAAGTACCCGGCGTTGCCCGGGGTTATGAATGGTTTGGATGAAAGTTTTGAGGTAGTAATGTGTTACCCCTGCCCCTAAAATTCCCCTTACCCCTACCCCCACTCCCCTACCCCACCCCTACCCCTACCCTCTACCCCCTACCCCAACCCCTACCCCTACCCCCACCCCTACCCCTACCCCCACCCCACCCCTACCCCTACCCCTACCCCTACCCTACTCCCTACCCCCTACCCCCACCCCCCACTCCCTACCCCCACTCCCCTACCCCTCACTCCCACCCTACCCCCACCCCCCACCCCTACCCCTACCCCTACCCCTCACCATAATCCTACTCCCTACCTGTACCTCATCAAAGCTTAAGTAATCTATTACAGACAATAAATATCCTGTAATATGATTCTATGTGATATCGGAGATCAACATTTTTTACATTAAAATTATTACATCATCTAGGTATATACCTATTCAACTCATTCTAAAAACCGATATGTAACAAAACCTTAAAAGTACTAAACTTGTATCTTTCAATCAACGATGTAAACTTATTCCTGAGTGAAGAATGTGACACATTATAATACTTTTCAAAAATCTGGAGAATCCAATTAGGCTCACAAAAGAACGTCGACAGACTGGCAAAGTTGTAAAAAGAAAAGAAAAAACACTTTCGTTAAATAATTACATAATACATATTCAATGTACATTCTTTTTGTTTCTCATCCTCTTGATATTATTTCAATAGACTATTGTGCCAATCGTGTCAAATTCGGGAGCCATCTCTGAGCTGGAGCTCCAAAACACGTGCTTGATTCTGTGCAAAGGAGGGCGGTCCATCTGATTGACAACCCGTTGTTAACAGACCGGTTGCCATCTCTAACGCACAGACGCAATGTAGGTATGATGAGTCTGTTCTACAGGTATTTCAATGAAACCTGCTCTTGGAACTAGCTGCATTGATCTCCAGGACACGTATGCGAAATCCGACGGACACGAGCTGAACACCTGTTCATAGTTGATGTTCGTTTTATAAGAGCGTATCGTTTCTCCGATTAATTTTTGTGTAAGGCGGCTCGCATATAGAACAAGCTACCGCCATCTGTTTTTTCTCCTTAATATAATCCGGGCCTCTTCAAGACCCACATTAATAAATTCCTTCCTACAGCTCCTACCTTGATCCGCCTCATATCTCTGCCCAGCCGAGTGGTGATATAGTTCCCCTATCTTTATATTGTACAGACAGGGGCGTTCTTGTGAGGTGTAACATAATTATATAAATTAAAAATATACTTTGTATTTACCACTTTAATTAAAATATATAAATATTTCTCTACATGTTTCGATAGCAATGCTATCATCTTCAGGAATAAATGAATACATAGCATTGCTATCGAAACATGTAGAGAAATATTTATATATTTTAATTAAAGTGGTAAATACAAAGTATATTTTTAATTTATATAATTAATAATGCCACAAAGTTACCAAATATTTGAAGAAATTATGTATTTATTATTTATTTATTATTTATTACATAATTATTTTTTTTTTCAATACTGTGTTAATATTTTTTTCATACTAGATGATATTATATAATTATTATATTTCGTTTTTGTTTTTAATTTAAATGATTATTACTAACTTAAATATATAAATAACTTGTGTTTTTTTTTTGTTACAGTAAACACGCCAGACGACATCCTAATTTCGACCCCTCCGTCCTAAGACAAAGGAGGCCCCCACACAAACCTTCCAGCAATAACTCCTCGACGGAAGACGCTTTTTCCGACACCTCTCCTTCAAGTCCCTAGCATCGGTTCCATCAGCCCTCAGGCAGGAAGTCCAAAGTAATCCAGGAAATAGTGGCTGGCCCAAACTATCCCAAACCAAAGCCCGGAGTCACGTCTCAAGTAAGCAGCACGACCGTATCAGCATCAGCTGATTCCAGAACTGATATAAAATCTACTAATAAAGAAATCAATAACCATCACAGAACATCAGGTGTCAATTCTCCAAATTTCCAATGCTTAAATGAAGGAGTTAGAACAGCACCAAAGTCCAAAGCTGCTCTCAAATTCATGGCTCCTGATATTGCAACACTTGAACCGATAGCAAACATTTCTTATGATAATGTTCACACAAATCAAGCTGATAAGTCTAACGCCACTGATGACTTGCAAATCTTCGACATCCAATCTTCAACACCGATGCTGGAACGATTCTTAAAAGCTAAGCCGATGTTCAAAGACGAGAATTTTTGCGAAAGTACCACTAACACATTTGTCGGGGCCATCACCTCTTCTCTCAATGGTGCCAAGTTTTGCTATAAGGAAAAAAACTCTCACGTGAGTGCTTCCATTCAGATCAATGACGTCTCAAAATTAAAAAGGATTAAAATAGGAACCCCCGAATCCAATGGAAGTTTTAACGGAGTCGAAGAGAGAGATGATGGTAATTCTTGCGAAGGGAATATTGAAGTGGGTACAAGTATCACACATTCTCGAGGCGTCATTTCGCACACCAGTGAAGTTAGTAATGATTTTTAATTTAAGTTTAAATAAATTTATGTTAATATTTTTGTTTAAATCTCGTCATTGCCACATTGTTTACCTTTCTCAGAGGCATAAATAAATTTATTTGAAGCATTTCTTCGTTGAGATCTCCCGATAATCCTATTTTTTTCTAAAAATACCTCATTTGTACTTGCCGTCAGCTAATTCAGCATCCGATGTTTGAATGTGGTTAAATAGTCTAATTTTATAAGTGTAATCTTGAATAAATTCAAGGTGGGCTCTTGATCTGCCATAGCTACCTACTTGTATTGGTATAGTCTAAATGTAATATGTAAAGTGTGGAATATCATTTGAAGTTATTCGTTACTCGTTTGCCCTTGTTTGTTTTGCTTGCAAAGTTCGCCTCCGGAGTTGGAAGGAAAATTGATTTCTGGTTCCAAGAGAGCTAGTTAATCGCTATAGCTTTAATTTGTAACTATTCCTTTCGAACTTTGGAGGAACCTATCGATAAATCCGCAAACTTTTAAGTAAATAAATCAGTATATTACGTCTTCCATATTCCTATTATATGAGTTAAATTTGATTTTCAAAGAAAATATGGTTTTTGTGTAAAAAACATTTTCGATTGAAAATTTTGTTTTTTTTTACAGTTCTTTTGTATTCTTAGAAATAATTTTCGTGATAAATTTATAAATTATTTTCAAATATGTGGGTGGAAACATTATGTCTTGTAAATATGAATTCTAAAAAATGTTATCTCATATTTTTGTATTGTGATCATTTAAAATAAATTTGTATCAAATTTAGAATTAAAATACTACCAAATAGACTTATTAATTTTGATTGCTGTGTTTTGAGACGCGAGAGGAATTATTATAAGGAGAAGAATTCTTTAACTGTAATTAGGGTGATCTCAGTTGGTAGCGTGTACAAGACTAACCATGTCGTTTGGGAACTGTCAGGAAAAGAAATCTACCCTTACTGTAAATAAACGTTATTAGAAACAAATCTTAGATCATTATTTTAATTCTTAAATTTGAGTTAGAAATTAAATGGCCAACTCAATTAAAACCTTTTCCTGACACTCGCCATGAAAACCTTTCAAAACCTAGTTATCTTTACAAATCTGAATTAACATATCCATAATAAATAGTTCAAATCTTTCTAACTTTACTTGTAATGAATTATTGTGGGAATTTGTTTACCATCTTCTTTTATTTATAATTTGTTCCCAAAGCCTTCTCATGTAGAGTTTCGTTTGGTCGAGAATAGATGAATAAATTGTGTAATTTCTAAAAGTACTTCTTAGCAATCGTGCCTATAGAATCTTCTATCAATGTAAAAATGTTATCGCGTATATTTTTAATACCCTTTTAGTGCGGAATGTCGCAGTCCCCACTGAGTGTTAGGCTAAATAAAGTACATAATTATAACATAGCCAGAAATTAGACAATTTTAAAATGTAGTCGTCAAAATATATCATAAAATGTAAACATAATGTCATTACCAATAAGTGGTGTGGTCACTGGTGTTTTTCTTTTCCAAACTATATTTACCACTGGATTTAAAAACAAATAAAAATATTTCATAAAAGTCTTTAGGAGACATAATTAGAAAATCTATATAGTGCCAATGAATCCTAAATTATTACTGATTATTTTACGATAAACATCAATTTTTATAGCTGTAGTAGCGAGATTTGAGAATGGGCATCCGAAAATTACTTATTGGACAAAAAAAAACTTTTACCACCCTCTGCCATGTTGTGTCCAAAAAAAGGCATCATCATTTTATTTCCCCCTTTCTTATCAGGTCCCGCCATTGCTTCGTTTATATGCCTCCAGGCGTCACTATCTTGCGGTGGCATTGGTCTATTATAGGTCCACTTTTCTTCGCATTTGTTTTCCTCAGCTTCAACTCTACTGACAGCAGAATTTATTCTAGAATTGCTGACAGAATTCAGTACTGGTATCAAAGGCATATATCGCAGCCATCTTATTTAAATTTTGTGTCTATAAAAAGTTCCAGAGGTTTGATGCTGAGCAATTCTCAAATAGCGGCGCATATGGTTTATGCAATTTGAATCACAAGTTACACTCTCGAATCGATACACGTACGTATTTATACACATCACACTTATTCCTGGAATGCTACAATGTAACACAGCTAATAAAGTTAACATCTTTTCGCTTACATTACTTCATGCCTTTTAACCCGACGACTGCAGTATTTTCGCAAATGAGGAATGCTGTTTGGAAAACATCTGAAACGTTTTCAAACATTGTTTTTCTAATTCTGATTATCTCATTAAAAAAAAAACATAATTTCCAAATATTCATAAAAAATACTGTTTTTAAAAATGCTTCAAAACGTTCTGAATTTGACTACTAGGTAATGCTACTGGTTGCTAACATCCGTCATCGATATCCGGTACTGCCTACAAACTATGGCCGGTATGACGTCACATGCGCCTTCCACACGAACATCAAAAAAGAAAGAAATTTATTAGTCAATTTGTTTTTTCAAATGTACGATTTATAAATCAAATTTAATAATCTTATTATTAAATTCTGCAAGAATTTCAGTTTTTTTTAGTATGGTGACAGCTATTTCGGAGTTCAAGACCATTTCCCAACTGCGGTTAGCCCACTTTGAGACAACTTATTTACATGATTATATTTGTTCTATTCGTCTATGATTCTATTCGTCAACGTAAAACTTAAACATTAATTGAATTAAAAAAAAAAAAAAACAAATTCTAACAAAAATTTATTTAATACATCGCAATAGCTATGTATTATGACTTCAACAGTAATCTTCGAATGTGCCCACTCTCATTGCTCGTATGGTTTTTCAAATTTTAGTTTGTTTATAGTTTCATATTATCAATGAGTTTGAATCAAACCAGTGACCACAAAACATAGATAAAATAGTTGAAATGCATATATATATATATACTCTTTAAACTAAGTAATATTAACAATGTTAACCATTATATATTGTAAAATAAAATTAATAAGCGTTGTGAATATTTACGATTCCTATATAACCAATGATTATGATCTTAATTAGGTAGTTTAAAAAAATTTACTTTAATTTTTTTACATAACCAATTTTTTTACAGTTCTTAAATGTATTCATTCAACCCAAACATCTGCTGCAAACGGAAAACACATTAGAGATAAGATACATTTATTTTCGGTAAGACAGAAAATATATTGAGTCTTTGTGCAATCATTTCTTTGTATCCCATGTGACATATTTATGTGGTAGATGACATGGGTTTTTTCTTAATTATTTATGGTTTTGGTGTTTGTAAAATTCCATAATGCTGTACAATTTAAATTTGTCTTATTTTTTAAATTCATTTCGGTTCGTTTCTTATTTTTAAGCGTGACAGTTGTATCGCCCTTAATGGACTCAAACTGAGGTTAGGTCACTTAGATTGGATTGTTTCACATAAATTAAAATGTTACATTCTCATCAAATGGTCAATCAGCGCCATTTTGTTTTTGTGACATTTGAAAGGTCCCCGCTAAACGCCGATTTTCTGTTCATTTCGGTTTTGATCAAATCGCGATCAGCTGACAAGCATGACAACATGACAATTGTGCTTTTTAGCACATCACAAATTGTTAGAATCAGCGGTTAAAGAGGACATTTTAAATGTCACAAAAAGAAAATGGCGCTGACTGGCCATTTAATGACAATTTTACATTTGGATTTCTGTGTAAAATCTCAACATTACAGTTATGGGTACCTACTTAGTAATTTTTAAATTTTTTTTATCAACATATTTTTCGCTTTAACCGATTTTAATTAACTACTGAAACAGAAATTTAAGAAAATATTCTTACCTATATATTATATTCTGTCACGTATAAAAATATTAAACACACTTGATCATAACATATTTACATCTCTAAAACAATAGATTTCTGTTATATTTGAATAATTTTACCTCCAAAATAAAAGTGAAAATCTAATTTCCTTTTTCAATTCATATTAACCCTCGGAGGAAGCGTTCTTCATTAGCCCATTAATGGAAGCGAGAAGTACATTTTAGTCTCATTTCAAATTATGTGTTTTTCTCCTTTGATGGACTTTTGTCGTTTAGGGTAATACATGTTACAGATCTAGCAAACATATTTATGGCTTAAATTGATCAAAAATTAGCACAATTCACCTGTTTATTGTTTCTGAGAAGCGATCAATAAAATTCACTCAATATTTCCAACAATAAAATGAGAAGTAAAATTAAACTTACCTATGAGAAAAAGGCGCAACCTGCTACTGTGAAGACAAATGCATTGCTGCGGAAAGAACTCAAGCAAAGGATATTTTGAATAAAGATACCCGATCGGTCGGCACTTCAGTGAAAAAAATTGTTTGAAATTTGAGAGACTAAATTTTACTCCTCGTTTAATCTAGGGTGAAAGAAAAATTTAATTTCTTTACTTTCTCTTATTTTTTATTGTAAATAATTATTTACTTAATTTCTTTTTATTATTATTTATTGTTATGAATATTTGATGGGTGTTTTCAAGTATAGCGAATTTTTAAAGTTTCTTTGAATCTACTGAAAGCCAATACATAATGTGCATTACATTTTTACTTTAATACACCTAAGTTATGAACATTGACTGTTTTTTTATTTTTTATTTTCCTTTGTTTGTTTTCCTCTTTTTTCAACTTTTATTGGTAATTTAATACAGGATATAAAAGCCAACTACGACGGATACTTTAAAGGTTATGTTTCTTATAATCTCTGCTCAATTATTTTTAAAGTTAGCATTTCAGATGATAGTGATATTATTCAATAAAATAATTTACATTGAAACAGAAATAATTTCACAGATTAGTCAATAGTACGTCAACGTGACATTATCGCCGTAGTAACTTTGTAAAGAAATAATAACAAATATGATCATTCTTTGTGAATACTATTGTTCCTTTTTATCTTGAGGAAAGTGAGATTTTTTTAATGAATATAAATATACATTATTTTCTTGTATAACTGGGATAATTACTTTTTACTTTCTTTCTGCCCAGGAATGTAAATGTTTGATTTTTAAAGTAAAAAAAAAAAACCTTTCCCTTACGGTGCTAGAAATTTACACGAGCTCCGGTGCTGTACACTCACTGTACAGTGTACACATTTAGAGTTTTGTGATCTTTAAGTTGGATGAAAATTAATAGTTTACGTTTATTACTTATTTTAACAAATAAATTAATGATAGATATGTGTTGTAAGTAAAATTTTGTTTATAAATGCTGAAAACGAGGAAAAAACACCGGCCACGTATAAAACGCATAATACGTCCATTACTGCCGGTAGACTGCCGACTACGATTGACGACCGCACAGGATAAACCCCTCACCCTTTTGCTTACGATTACACCACTGGGCAATTTAACAAAGTAAGCAGATATACGTAAACGTTGTCAATTTTTTTCCAGATTTTTCGATAAAACATTTTTTTTCTGTTACGTTCGATAAATACTCATACAATGCAATTATTTCATCTAATACATAAATCTATTGCGAAGAAATACCTAACATGTGAACTCCGTGGTTAGCATATTTACAGAGACATCAAAATAATTAGAAACGTGTTAACTCAGTTGACAGCACCGTCAAGGGAAGGTTTTAAAGGGAAAACATGGGTTAGAGGATGGAAAGAATTTAAGGCGGTTGGGGTTGAAAACTGGTAGTTACAAAAATTAATCTTTCAAGGTTACTTTGTGGATTGTGTTGGAGAGGGCAGCTCGTTCCAAAAGCTTGATGCTTGTATAACGATGGAATGTTTACATAATTTAATAATTATGGTTGGCAGGGATATGGGTTATCTCATCGCATGAGCGAAGAAAGAGAAAGACCCACTTTGGAAAACTATTTTACTACAACCAAAAATACGATTGTGTAAAGCGACAATTCGTAATATGTGGGATAACATAATTATTTTGAAAGCCTTCAATTCCCTCTTCCATCGAGTTTTTAGTTAATTTAGTTAACTAACGACTGTTAATCTTATCATAAAATTACTCCAAAATATGTTATTTTTATTTCACATATTTCCTTTGCCATTCACAATAAGCATTCACTGGTCTACCAGTTAAATACGGGACAATTCCTGCTGCTGTATTTACTAAATATACCCAGAGGTCCCCATACTGTAAAAGCTTCATAAATTATTGGTTCCTATACCAATCTAAATTTAGAAGGGGTCTACCTAAATATCTTTCGGTTAACTTTATAAAAGGACCTTTATAATAATTTTAAGCTCCGAACATTTCTAAAATGACGCTGTCTTAATAAATTTTATGTTTCAACTTGAAGAAATGCCGCAAAACTAATAAGCTTGCACGATTATGTAATTAAATATCATGTAATGATTGCAAATTCTTTCGGATTTTCAGGGTTTCAAATTTCTGTGTTGTATCATTAATTTTTCACTATGCATGTAATTTTTTAAAACGTTTGTAAAGTAACTACCAGCATTCGTTTCATCTTTAAAATATTCATAATTGAACATATAATTATCATTTATCATTAATTAAGAAAACTCTGAAATTGTGTTGTTTTACAAAACTTATTATGAAAATACTAAAAGAATATTATGTTGATAGACAGTACAAGTAAATTATAGTGATAACTTAAACATACAAATAAAAATGTGTTAAAAATTCTAAATATATATCCATTCTTCTCAAATAAAAAGGCTATTTACAACTACTATTTAGAAAATATAAATGCCAAGTTTACATAATTAGAATTCACATCGTTCTAACTATCGTTCCGACAAACATTTTAAAATTAATATTTTAATTAACCGCAAAAAACATCGTTTATCCCAACGTTAATTCATATTTTTCCTTGTTAATTTAACTTCTTTCTTTTTTAAATCAGATATAAAACACAAAACCGGACATAAAGCCTCTGATTACTACCACCATAATTCAGGCAAAAATATTGCTCAGTACATGTATTAATTGAAGATTTAAGCTATAAATAGACGAAAATCTTAAATATAGCTCTGCCATCCTAACATTATGGTAATATCGATGGTAATTTATAATTTTGAAACTGTCAATTCATGGTGGAATCCCATATTAAAATGATTTTTTTTATTAAAAAACTTTTGTAACTTTTTTCCACTTATTTATTTTCGACTGGACCGGTTTCATCCTATCACGGGCATCGTCAGACTGACCAGTTAAAAGTTACAATTTTTTTTAATAAAAAAAATCATTTTAATATCGACGGTGTTTGGACATAACCCGATAAGTGCAAAACGGTATCTCCAATGTTAAGAGAAACGGCTGCGCGGCCTGTTCCATACAAAGCTGAATTTTTGATTTGGGGCCAAAATTCACACCCCGAGCAAATAGTCTTTTTTTATTCAAAAGGTATATCAAATATCTAGTACGGATTAGAAGTATTTTATTTTATTTTTGTTTTAAATTATGAAATATAGGCCATTAAATAAATCGGTTTTTTAACCGACAACTTTAGCATTTATGGTGATAAAAAAATGAAAATAAAAATTTCCCCGTCTACTATAGAAATATAATTAATTATAAAAATAAAAATAAACTAAAACGTGTTAAAATCAGCATTATGATGGGCTTAAATTATTAGTACATTATTTTAAATATCGACCCAAAAAACGTTTTTTTGAAGACATTTAATTTTTTGATTTTATTTTATGTAATCATATTTGCTGTGTAAATATGAAAATAATATATTTTTTTACCATTAACCCACAAACAATTTCCGAAGTTGCCTCTAAAATCATGAAAAATCGTTTTCCTTTATGGCCTATATTTCATAATTTTAAACAAAAATAAATAAAAATACTTCTAATCCGTACTAGATATTTAATATACCTTAATTTTTTTACACAATTTGGGTGGGTATCTTGGCCTGAAATCCAAAATTGAGTTTTATATGAAACAAGCCGCGCAGCCGTTCCTCTTAAGATCTTTTGATCCAACTAACCGTTATGATTATTCACATATTATCACGTGATCATGGTGTATAGTGTGTTTTAAAATTAAGAACACAGGATTTTAACAATCGAAAATAAAAGCATCAGTAACCGTAATTTTACAGAAAAAACAAAAAATCAGGTTATGCCCAAGCATCACTGATATATTTTTATGTCGATGTACATATTCTCTTTTCTAATTTATTTTCGATTAATATCAAATAATGTACATATTAGCCGACTAAGTAAATATATACTTGAACATTATAAGGTATTCAAAGAATATAAATCAGGTTGCAAAATCGATTAAAATATATTGACGGAGGCAATGAGGTGGCATCAGATCAGCTGAATATCGCTAGGCCCAGATAAATCAATAGGTCCTGAGTTCGAGTTCTTGATGTGACCGTTACCTTTTTTTTTATTTTCAGTGTTTTTTTTCTGTTTAATATTTCATTTGAGGTTTGCTAATATTATCTTCAGTGACGAAAATATTATTTTTAAGATGGCAGCAACGATCGTCAAACTTTTTGACGATTTATAGCGTAAATCTTCGATTAAATCATCTACTGCAAAATACCTTTATATGATTTTCGTCGCTAATAAGGAGGGCCGGTCGTAATTTACGATGGAGGTACTTTTTAAGGCATTTCATAGATTTTGAGTTTTGTCGGAACGATTTTATTATGGATGTAATAATTTAACCTGCCTGATACTCAGTTTACCTGTTAAAATTATTGTAACCAAACGTAGAGGGATTATGTCAGCAATTATTATATTTTTTATGCTTAAAGAATTGTAAATACTATAAATAACATAACGTGAAGATGATTTCAAAACTTTTCATCAAATAAATGCATCTTAGAGGGCCTGTACTGTTGTCTTTAATTTAAAAAAACTGAGTTTCCATCCATATGCATACATACGAGTACATTCGATTTAACACACAACCTTTTCAATTTGGGAGGCGGGAAAGGGTACCGCCGCCCTGGGAACCATTCATCGGAAAATAAATACCTCTGTCATAGCTCACCCCAAGTGTTACGTTTGGTAACTTAGCAGGGGTGCCCTGGTTCATGGTGTGAGGTTTGTCCAGGTCTTAGCGGATGCGTCTGCCCACCAGCTATGTGATAGGATGGATCGGAAGAGGCCTATTAGAGGAGACCCTTCGACTTCTTCAGCCGGACTCTCTCGCCGCAGCCTTGCACCTCAGTGGGAGAGATGAATTCATACGTCCGTCATACCTGGACATACTGACCCCCGGATCCCAACCCTCCACACATTTTTTCCTTCCCTGAACGTCCACTCCTTTATTTACTTAAAAATACCCTTCACACAGCATTACCAAACATAACACCGCTTTCGGACAAAGAAACTATAAATATTTTGCAAAAAACTTTACAAAATCCTTCCCCACATATAAAACTATTAGCAAAGTTAAAAAGATCAATGAAAAAAACTTAAAACAGCACTGAAAATATACTAATTAGTTTACTCTTTTGTATTTTTACATGTTTATTTAAATAGTCGCTAGTAAAAAAAAAGACATAGGCCCCGAAGGAACAATTGGAACGAAACGTTACAACCCTCTCCTGAAGAGTAGCGGAGCGAGTACTCATGGCGAACTCAGTGGCAGACCCCGAACATGAAAAACAAGCACCTTGTTGTGGTCCCAAATACAAAACTTTCAGGGTTTCCTCTCCCTTGGAAGACGAAGACCTGACCAAAGCACATCCGGTACAGTATATCATAATTTCTGAATATAGACATATTAAAATAACAGAACAAAAAGTAGAAGAATGTCCACTCCACCAGTTCCCCGGAGGTACATCTGTGCTGAATCAAGTATTCCTGATTACCGCCATCGACTGGCTGGATATCCTCAGCATCCTATTTAGACCGCCACCAAACACTCCTCCATCATACGAAGAAGAAGACAAGAGATTTACCGATGGAAGTCAGTGTACCGGCAGTGGGCTATTTTTTTCCTACCTCCATCAAACTTTAAAAAATATTGAAATTCAAAACGGTTAAACAATTTTACTGGCCTTGTTTAAGGGTCAGCACTCAAAAACATCACTTGGTAGTTTGCTAACTCAAGCAATCCTGCAAATTATCTATATGTATATTTTACCCGGGTATTTAGGAAAATTTATAATGTTTCAAAATAAGAAAAATCCTCAAACTGTAATCTTTTTAATTCTATGAAAATATTCTATGTAAATCAAACTTAATAATGTTATTTTTAAGTTCTGCAAGTATTTTTAGTTTTTATTATTGTTACGGCTGTTTCGGCGTTCAAGGCTATTTACAAATGAAAAAGTACTTGCAGAACTTAAGAAAAATATTATTAAATTCTATTTACATTAAATTTAAAAAAAAAAATAAGTAAAATAAATTAAACACAAAAACAATTAATTCTTATCAAAATGTCTAAAAATGGGTGCAGTTTGAAAATCAGTGAAGATAAATTTGAACATTTTACCTAAATTTAGATTACAGTTCGAGGATGTTTGCGTTTTGGAACCATATAGATATTCCTAACTACCCGTAGAGAATTTATAGATTAATCGTTCAGACTAAGTGCGTATTTTATGGTGCTGACCGTTAACTAATTTCATAAAAGACGAAGGGTCTGTGTAAATTGGCAACATCAGTTTTTGTTTCAGAACTGTATACTTTTATTTCTGTAGACTTTCTGTTCAGTGGGTACGTTGATCCAGTATTCATGAGAATACTGTTATATTATTTTTCGCAACTGCTGTGACAGAAAAAAAATTGTTCTCAGTAATTGTCGTTTTGTGTTTGCATTTTATTATTTTTATCTCTACAAGTTGACACTTGAGTTTGGATTGCAATATTTCTTAAATTAGTAAAATGACAACTGGTTCTTTTTATGGAAGTAAAATTAATTTTTATTCAAATTCATTAAAATTCTCAACTAACGTAAATCTTTTATACTTTTTTTCGTTTATGAAAAATCTGTTAATGCATTGAAGGGTTTGTTTAAATTTTTCGTTTTTGTATCACCACGCAAAAATGATTGTGTTACAAAATTACAAGTAATAAATAAAATTGAGGTTTGATTAAAATAGGTAAGGGTCGAACAAGAACAATGGAGGGGATGGAGAATCAAGGGGTTTTAACTTTATTCTTTTATCCCGACTATGAAACATAACCTTAATAGGACGTAATTTTTTTCCAAGATGAGAAAAATAATTTTTCTCGCGTACTTTGTACCTATCCACATTATATATAAAGTGATAGGTACTCTCAGTATTGCCCTTGTGAAAGACCATCATTCATAATCGAAACGTTAGCAGAAATGGATGTAGCCGTTTTTGGTGACCAGATCTGAATGGCCAGGTACTTCCCAACTCCATCCCCTTCCCTTCCCCACTCCCTTCTGCCTCACAACACACCCCAATTGTGGATGTCATAGTCGTTGGGACTCTTGTATGGTATTCACATAAGAAAGGTAGGTAGGCATATATATTTTGAATATCTTTTTGCAAAATATTTTCGTCTGCTGAATTCCACACAATATCCTCCTCCATACATTTCCTTGTGACTCAGTATTGACGTCTGAGCTTTGTTTCCAAATTCCATTCCCCGGGGAAAATATTATGAGTCACGTTTCTGTCATGTGCCAAAATATTATTTTGAGTCGCACACTAATGGTGTTTAACCAGGGACTACGAAATGTAATAGTAAAACAATTTGTTTTGTACTTTTTTCTGGTAATGCGAAGGATGATAATAAAATCACTTTAAAACCAATCTCTATTGAAATTAAACTATATTATTTTTTCTTATATTTATTATGATGTCTCCAACAGACAGGAGGTTAACATAAACAAATTATAAAAAAAAAAATGCTAACAGTCTAATGGTGAACAACAATATATAAAAAAAGTAATTATAGACAAGCAAAAGAAGAAGAAAAAACAAAGTTTTCGTCAAGTTAAGTGACGGTCTCCGAGATTGAGTGGTTACGATCCTTGGCTACGAATCCGGAGGTTGCGGGTTCATATCCCGGCGTGCGCAAATAAATTTTATTTTATTAAATTGTGTTATTTCACAATGTTTTCACTTAAAATAATATGTAGTATATTTACGGCACGTTCCAGAGTGGTAGATACTGTCAGAATCGCCCTGGTGAAAGACCGCCATTCAGAATCGAAATGTTGCTTGAAATGGCTTTAACCAGGTACTTTCCCACCTTCCTTTTCCCCATCTCCCTCCCCTCCCCAATATCTTCAGCCTCAAAACATACCCCAATTGGGGATGCCACAGTCTCACTGGCTCCTGACGATTGGGAGCAGCTGGGACTCTTGCGTGGTATCACATAAATTAAAAAAGTGAAAATAAGAGATTCGAGAAAGTCAGTAAAGTTATGCGAGACATCACCGAATATGTTCAGAATCCTGCCACTACAATGGATGTTGTATAGTCGACATATTAACACACGAGGTTAGGAGAAGGTTAAGTTGGTTCTTTGGAAAGGAATATAGAAAGTTTCGGGGTATATTAGACGGTGATTGATATTAATGTTGACTATTATATTACAATCGAAAATTACCCACACAAATTTGTGGGGTTTCGCATGTAAAACTGTACTGTAAATAACGACAACAATAATAATGATGGTTTTAGTTGATTGTAGTAAGGGACAGTTTAAAAGGACAAGGATAACCAAACACACACCGAATGATGTCAAGATTGAACATGCTCCTTGTCTACATAGTTATTTATAATTTTGAAAAGAAAATTGATTTCATTTGGTCACCACGTTCAATTAATGTTTCTGAAATGAAAGATTCTAGGTGTTTCTTATAGTCGGTAAGCAGTATGGACAATCCGGTTCTATAGGATAATGCCAGAGTTAGTCTCGGACTGATTCGGTTTTTATTTTGTGAATTTCGCGTATTGGACTCCCAAATACAAAACCGATCTAAATAACGCTGCGAATTATGGATATACTTGATATATGATACTTGCCAATCAAATTCTTATTAGGATTAGAACGTACTTCAGAAATTAGAAATTGAATAAAAATTCCTTTACCCAAAAATGCGAGAAGCTTCATGGCAGAACGAAAAATCTTCAGATTTGAAACACGTCCAAATGAAGATTCCGTTAGTAATTTAGAAATCCAATTGTTGCCAGTAAATCAATTTATATACCCATTAAATGCATTCACTTGTATGATTCAATTCATTATTGATAACGATTAAAAACTTAAAGGTACCGAGGATTGGGGTGTAACGGGGATCGTTCAAACGTAAAAATATTGTACGTATTGAAAATGGCGCTTATCGTCGATTTAATTAATGATCGTCAAATATAATCGAATTTAAAAAAAAATCACAATCTTAAGGCACAAACTACACAATAATTAAAATAATGTAATTATTTTGGTAACAAAAATGAGGTGTTTAATTGAGTATATATATATTTTTTAATATCCAGGTAAGAAGCATGATTCCTGCAAAGAATTTGCGAGACTATTTTAACGTATGGTACCATTCAAGTCACCTACATATACCTCTTTATCTACTCGTTGTAAGTCCACGTTAAAAATTCCAAGTCGGAACCGTTACTTAAAGTTAAAGTTTCGTTAGAACGTGACTGAGCGTGACAAAGATGTCCTCCGGACGGGAACGGGCGCTCAAATTGCATTCAGAGGCAGTGCCCCTTAAATAATCAAGTAGGAATTTACTGTCCGAATGGATGAGCCAGTTCGGGAGAAAATAGAAAACATTGCAATTATTGGACGCTCTTCGGATGCTGAATGGAAGCAATAATACTGGGGAGAGAAAGATGATCTGCGTACGGATTTTGAGATATATTGACGTATAGATCTTGTACAGTTCACAATGGAGTGCTGATACCAACACTGATGTATGGCAGTGAGGCATGAAATAGGCAGAGGAAAGATGAAAGTTAACTGAATGCCGTGGAAATGAGATTTCTGACGCGAATGTACGTTAAAACTAGCTATGACCATGTGAAAAATATTGAGATTCGTAAAGAATTCAAGGCAGATGTAAGCGTAATTAGTAAGTTTAAGAAACAAACGCTCGGATGGTTTGGGCATGTAAGAAGAATATATGACGGGAATGTGAATGGAAGAAGAAGCCGGGGACGTCTATGAGGAAGACATGGCACGATCAAGTGAATCAAATACTTGACTCGGCCCATGTCGGAAGTCGAAATAATGGAAGATAATGTATGAGACGATGTATTAATGTGAATGAAGCAAGAAGTGTATGCCAAGATCGAGTTGTTTGGCGGACGGTCCTTTCTGCCTACCCCTGCGGAAAAAACGGCGTGATGGTTGGTTAGTTAGTTAGTGGTATAGATCTTATATTATGGCGTCTGTGAAATGTGTGACTAATAATTGCCAGACTTAGGCCCTTCGTACACAAGGCTACGCAAGTATCCGATACCTAAGTCAAGTACTCGTATCGCAAGCAACTTGTCGCGTACAGTCCGTACACAACACTAGTAAAATCTCAAGACCTGCGTTGCTACTAAGAATATTTTATTATATTTATCAAGAAAAAACATAATTATAATGAATTGTTTGATACCTTTCTCACTGGGAAAATTCCTGTCCCCAAACATTGTCTACAAACGAAAAGAATAATTTTTAAAAAGGAGATGGAAAATCTGAAATGAAACAAATAAACAAGCAATGATAATATAATATAAGTTTTATAATCCAGGCAAAAGTAAATAGAATGCATACTCGTATGCGTAGAGATAAAGATGGATATTGTTATTTTGTCATAGATCTAAAACAATGTCTAAAGTAATGTCGCGTTTTACGACGAACATATTATATAAAGGCTCTACGATTTGAGTGGTGGAATCCTCGGCAACCTGGTCGCCGGAGACTGGCGTCGCCGACGAGTCGACAAAATGTCGGCGGTATTGCGGTAGTCGAGAATATACTTGCGTCGCCTTACCCTAATTCAGAAGGTGGTAAATTATTATTATTATTATTTTTTTAGTTATTCACTCCCTATTCCGGCTTTTACGTTTTATTACATTACATTTTATTACATTACATGTATGAAATATTGAATACTAATAACAAAATAGATACATGTAAAGTGCAGTAACAAATATTAAAAACTATCAAAATTGGCGTACAATTTTAACAGCATTATTTTTATAATTTGATAGTCTTTCAATACTGGTGATTTTATTTATTTATTTACTTTTATTATAGAAATAAATCATTGATTACAGTGAGAAACAATTTCCAGAAATTAATTTTATATATTGGGTACCTATGACATGTTTCCTTGTAATGTATTATTTATACATGCATTCAACGGGTGAAATGTGTAGGGTATAAGTGTGTGTGTATGTTTGAGTGTATTTGTAGATGTTAGAAGTAATGATCTACATATTATAGAAGTGATGCCATATGTATGCGCATTGAGCAGTTTATATAATTGTCAAAATGCTTATTTTAAATGTGGCCAGTGAACCCGAAAAAATGTCAATGTTAGAGTTTGTTTATGCAGGTAAATATTATTGAATGAATGACGAGCACGATTAAATGGGAAATTTGTATCTGCATTTGTTTTGTACCTATGCGTTTGGAATAGTGTTTTATGGCGGGTTCGTTTCAGAGGTATGTTTAAATTAATTAGGGACAGTCGATATTATTGTTTAGAATTAGTGATGCCGATCTTATTGTAGAAACTATGCAGTCAATTCAGAACGGAATTTGATTCTGCATCGGTCCCTATATTATTATAATGGTAAGGTACCTTCTGACGAACCATTCCACTTGGTACATGGAAGTCAATCAACCACAGAAGTTCAGGGGAATTCAACATGTAATGAACGAACTATTCTTTTAATGTAACAAAACCCATTACTTGTAACAGTGAAGTATAACTGATGTTTTCAATGGGAATTTCCAATCTAAAATTAAATATGTTTCCATAAATTTGCAAAATTTCGAATTTTAACTTTGAAAAAAACCTTAATAAAACTGGATTTTTATTTTCCGTTAACATTAACTCTACACAGGAGTCACAATAGGGCCAATTCCATATTTGGGGATGCTCTGTGGAGGGTATTTTAAAGGAAATAAAGTTCTGTGAATGAAAAGTTATGAAGCATTGGTAGGAATCGTGAAATCAGCGTGACTAGGAGTGATGGACGCATTTATCCATTCATCGCACTGTGGTGTAAGGCGATGGGTCGAGAGAGCCCAGCTGGAGGGGTCAAAGGTCTCCCTTTGGTGTTATTTATCCAATAAATGGTACCCGCACCCGCCTCCTAAATTGAATATAAAGGAAACATATAATAAAACCATATCCACTGTAACACTGACTATAATTTACTTGCATTTGATTATTCGACAGAATAGTTTGAATAATATAATTTTAGACTCAAATTCAGAACTTTATGATCCGGTTGTTTTATCCTTGTAGAGTAAAGATATATCAGCGGTATCATAGCTAAAACACTAAACTACACTAAAAATGTTCAAAGCACAATATTTCTTTTTTAGTAGACCATTTCTTACTCTTATCATAGCCAGAATAGTCATTGTCGGTGTACCGTCCTAGAATTTAAACTGTCAATCTAATAAATAACATCAACTGCATAATTCACCTTTTTTTCATGAAATTCTCTGTAAACAACAGCCTTCATTATCTTCCTGTGGATATATTCAAGCCTCACTAAACCACCTATTATTCACCTATTATTAACCTATTATTCACTAGAGATATACTTAGTGTTGACAACGAAAGTGTTTTTATCTAATTTGACTAACAATCACCTATATTGGCACTGAGTCATGGGTTTTCTCCGGTATTTTGGGGCTGGAGATTAGAGCTGGCTGCCAAATTCAACAGTGAGGCGATCTTGCGATTTGTACAGGGTCAGCAGTTGTGTACTATTAGTACCTGTAGGCCCTGTGCAGTACGCCTAGCTTCTGAGAGGCTAATAAATAATTGTGCACGATAAACATGACGGGCTCCATGGTCGAGGGGTAAGGCTCTCGACTACGAATCCGAAGGTCGCGGTTTCAAATCCCGGCGTGCGCAAGTAAATTTTATTTAATTAATTTGTTCTCTTTCACAATTAATTAATTTAAAAATAATATATAGTATGTTTGCGGACGTTCCAGAGTGGAAGATACTCTCAGTATCGCCCTGGTGAAAGACCACCATTCAGAATTGAAACGTTGCTTGAAATGGCTTTTAACCGTGTTTAGTGACTAGATCTGAATAGCCATGTATTTCCCGACCTCCCTCTTCCCTTCTCCTTCCCCTCCCCAATACCTTCAGTCTCACAACATTCCCCAGTTGGGAATGCCATAGTCTCCCTGGCTCCAGACGGTTGGGAGCAGTTGGGACTCTTGTGCGGTATTCATATAAAAATATATATATATATATATTTAAAAAAAAACAAGGTGGCTGACTATTATTTTTTTAAATATTAAATCTTATTATACGACTGCAGGATGAAGGAATGTTGAGAGATAAACTTGGGTGAAAGTACAATTTTGAAGGCTAACACCGCATCCTTTGGTGAAAGAAACTGGATAGAGACAACAGGAAACCACAAGAAATGAAGGCATTTCCCATAAGCCACCAGGACTATAGAGCCGCAGACCAAGAACTGTGTAGCCACTCCTGACCACAGACATAAACTCATTGTAGGCTCCAATAACTAGCCCCACTACCAGAGGCCGCCCTGAACAAGATAATTTAAAAAAAATAGCAGGACGAACTACATCTCTTCGTCTTACTTGCTTATTCAAATTAGTAATAATCATTGGATTACTTCTATAGCGCCGTTTTCGTGGTAAAAATCACCTCAAGGGCGCTATTGAAATAATTTATGTAACCTATCACTTAGACGTATAACTTATTAGTTTAAGGTATTCCAAACAGCTAAAATGTATTACTGATGACTTACGAGTAAGATTTATAACAATTGTCTTACAACTAAGACGTATACCATATCTAGCAACTAACTACTGAGACTTATAACTGGTGACTTACATATATGACTTGGAGCTAGTGACTAAAACACATGGCTAGTAACTTACAAATTAAGACTTATGTATGACCATTGGCTTAAAACTTACGACCAGGTGCATATTTTACAGGCAATGCTGCAAAATGACTTACAACTATGGCTTAAAACTAGAGTTTTACAACGAACATACTCGTACGTATAATTACAATATTATAAATACCTGTTATGATTATTGCCCGTGCTGTCAGTGGTAAAGTATACTAAAGAAGTGTAAGAAATGTTGTTGTATTTTAGAAGTTAATCTAGGAGGAAGTAAATAATTCCTTTGGACTGAGTGATCAAAAATACCACTAAACCAATGCCGTCGTTATTCTGGATACTATCATTTAAAAAGGTGAGTCTTTAGTTTTGCTCTATATTCAGTAGAGCTGTCAATCTTTCGCAAATGTGAAGGTAGTTTGTTTCAGGCTGTTGGGCCTGCTACTGTAAAAACTCGATCTCCGCAATTGGTGAAGATACTGATCGAAGAATAGTATACATATTTTTAAAATTTAAGTATAAATAAATTGTAAAATGTAATATGAGTAAGTACAATGATAATAAGTTACCTTGTGAATGAGGGTAAGTCTGACCCGTAGAGTATAACGCCTCCCACATTGCACAAACATCATAATGGTCTTTACTATAAAGCCCTAAAACTGTTTTAATCATCAGATCTACATAGGTAAGATTTTATTCAATGTTAATTGGTTCTCCCACAGTTAAAATTTTGAAAATATCAACGTGCAGGTCTGAATTTCGTCAAACTTAGTAATCATTCAAACTTGCAAGTTTTCCGAAAGTTTCAATTGAGATATGTAAAGTTTTCCCAGTTAATTCGGAGCATCTCTTCTTCCTTCCCACCCCCAATAGATTAGTTCTCCAATCGCTTCTCATCCAATCGTCGGAAACAAATAATATGCGCGTCAACATAAAAGTAAATTTACTTTATCTTAACTTCCCTAAACGGCCGAAAGATGGAGTTTTCATGCAAATGTAAGTTTGCTGGGAGCTTTCCAGTGATGGAATAAATTCGGGTTGTGTTGTGCTATTGAAAAGACAACATGTTGAAAAAAAACATATTCCTTACATCAATTTAAAGTTTTCCTATTATATCCGGCCTGGGTGTTTCTTTCATGGTATGGCTAAACGGTTGAGACCAATGAACATTTAGTTCTTTGTTATAGATTTAACGCCGCCTGTCCTTTAAAATTTGCGACATGACTATTGTCCGCGCCAGTAAGTCCTCGATCTGCCCAAGGTTGTAAATCTTGGACTTTTGGATGGATTGAATCTGTCGAGAAAATTTTGACGTGGACGGGTGATAGGCAAATTAGATAAAAACAATATCGTTGTTAACACTAAGTATATTTCTGGTGAATAATAGAAATGGTCTAGTGAAGCTTGAATATATCTACAGTAAGTTAATGGAGGCTGTTGTTTACTGAGAAATTCATGAGAAAAGAACGATGAATTACGCAGATGATGCTATTTATAACTTTGACAGTTAAAAACATAGAACAGTACAATGACTTGATTTTAGGAAATTGCCTATTTTTGCCCGTTTTTGCTGCACTGACGCAAGACTTGATTTACTATAAGAGTGCAACCACATGTTATATTTAGGATTTGACTGGAGGTTGGGATGTGGGAGAAGAAGAGGAGGAAGGTTGGGAAAGACTGGTTACGGGAAACAGTTCATTGGTACAGTCTTACCCCGAGGGTGGTGTCCCTCCAGGGAGCTCGGCTCTGTACATTTGACTAGCTCAGTTTCGGCAGGCCAAGAAGCTCCTCTGCAGGGTCGTAGGCCGACAGGCAGTCTTATAGTTGGGAACTGGGACTCTAATACTTCGTCAAATGAAACTACTAAATGCTTTCAGACTCAGGGTTTATTTAGAGGAAGGTACAGATAAGGTAAGTTATGTTATGATAATCAGAAGGCTAACCTAACCTCAAATGAAAGTTACGGGTGATTTCTCTCTGATAATTTCTAAACGGGCATGAAAACAGGGACTCGAATAAGTTACAACACAAAAGGGGGGAATACAAAGACAGCTTACAGTCTAGGTTGTAGCGGCAAACGGGGGTCCTAGTAGAAGCAATTCGCAACAGCCAACATGGCTGCTCGCGCGTTCCTTTTCGAGACGTAGTCGGCGGCGTAACAGGGATGTCATCTTCAGGCCGGGCACGAGGAGAGAATGAGCGCCGGCGTGTGTGGTTGTGAGCTGTCGTTCGCAGGCGTGGCGCCGGCGTTTTACCGTTGATATTGACGAGTGGCTAGTCCCTTTTTTAGGAACTTTCTGACGTTACGTAACACACATAACATAAAATGATTAAAATAAAGAATAACGTGAACTATAAATAATAATAAATAACGTAACTAATTACAAATATTATACTTCATACAATCGTAATACACATTGTTTATTTTTAGTGCAGTTTGTTCTGGCTTTGATTCCACTGATACAACTTTACTGTACCGTAATTAAAACAACCGTATAGTAAAATTCTGATGTTGAGTCTGAAATTATATTATTCAAACTATTCTGTCGAATAATCAAATATTGCATCCTTTATATTCAATTTGCTAGGCGGATACGTATACCATTCATCAGATAAACAACACCTCTACCATAGCTCAACCCGTGTAGTTCGCTACGTTTGGTGACTTAGCAGGGGTGCCCGGATTCAATGGGTGGGGTTTTTCCAGGTCTTAGCGGCGCGCGGCGGATGCGTTTGCCCACCAGCTGCACGGTTGGCCAGATCGGGAGAGGTCGCTTGAGGGAGACCCTTTACCTCTCCAGCCGGACTCTCTTGACCCATGGCCTAGCACGTGTGAGGTGGAAGGAATGGATTAATACCTCCGTCACTCCTAGACACACTGACCCCACGAATCCTACCCACGCCTCATAACTTTTACTTCCCAGAACTTCCTCTCCTTCCTTTCCTTCTAAATATCATCCACAGAGCATCCCCAAAGATGGCATTGACCCCGGGAGTTATTATTTTGTGACTCCTGTGTGAATTTAATGTTAACAGAAAACAGAAATATATTTATTTAGGTTTTTCAAATATTAAAAAAAAATATATTAAAAGTTATATCGAAGTTTTTGGAAACATATTCGGGATTTTCATTATAATTCTCTGTCCTTTACAATTACGTCATCTCAAGGAAACTCAACCGAGAAAATTTCTGAACCAACGGCATCTTCAGCGAACAAACTTTTCCCCATCGGCTTTATTGAAATATTTTTATTTCATTTCTCTAACGTCTAACGTCATAGGTACGTATTATATGGAGCACTGTATGATCAGGGGTCCACAACCATTATATTTATGTGCAATCTGGGGAGGGAACAAAAAAATCTCAGAACAATTAATTTAAAATTAGGTGTTCTTGCAGATCATATTAATCATGAGTTTCTAATGCAATCAATTCGACTCTTGTCGTTAAAAGATGGACGAATATTTTATGACCTAATTTATTTATTTAAAATAAATAATAACTTAATAACATTAATTGTCACATTAATAACTATATTTATAATATTATTAATATAAGTATTATTATCTTATTTTTCACGCCTTGCTTTTTCCTTGATTTTATTTATATTAACAATGAAAATATATATTTTTTTAATTGTTCAATTTTATTTACATTTTAAATTAATCAATTATCTACTTTCATCACTTATTGTAATTTTTTTTTAATGTTTGTTATTTGTTCTATTTTGCTTAATTTTACTTCTTAATTTGCTTGATTATCCTGAATTGGTTTCGTTAATAAATTATCACGTTGGTACCTAGTCGATCGACTAGACTCAATCACCTTATCATAGCAATAATCCCGGCACTAATGCAGAACAGAATTCAATAATATATCGCCTTGATCGATTTGGCAATAAATTTCCTAATATCGAGTGTGGTTTATTATTATATAAAAGATGCATAGTACAAAGTTTGTCTGAAATACGAAGTACCAAGAGATTAGCCCACATCAATAATTGTATATATTATGTTGGTTTAAATTGCCACACCTTTATATTATTCAATTAATCCTGCTTGGTATTTATACTTTATAGTTTTACAAGTTCTTGTACATTTTTTTTTTTTACAATGTTTACGGTTTATAATTTACACTATTTTATACTTTATACTTTTTTATGCTTTATACTTTTTTATGCTTTATAATTTTTTATGCTTTATACTTTTTTATGCTTTATACTTTTTTATGCTTTATAATTTTTTATGCTTAAACTTTTTTATGCTTTATAATTTTTTATGCTTTATATTTTTTTTATGCTTTATACTTTTTTATGCTTTATACGTTTTTATGCTTTATACTTTTTTATGCTGTATACTTTTTCATGTTTTATAATTTTGTATGCTTTATACTTTTTATGCTTTATACTTTTTTATGCTTTATTATTTTTAATGCTTTATACTTTTTATGCTTTATACTTTTTTATGATTTATACTTTTTTATACTTTACACCAATTTGTACTCTAAATATTTTACTGTTTTTTACTTGTTTCTTCATATTTGTTTATTTTTTATTTATTTATTTGTTTTGTTGTATTCACACGTTTAATACCTTTATTTTAATGGCACATTTTGTGCGATCTATGTAAATAAATTAAGTAAATAATAATCTCCAAAAACATTACCATATTAATGTAAAAATATTTGTGATAAAATACCGACACCACGTCCAAAGCTGAACGCCAGAAAGCCTTTTTCCACTCTCTGTTCTGAGAGATTTGCACACAAATACGCAGATGGCGGCATATATCAGAAAAATTGAATAAAACAAATAAATAAAAAAATGAGATTGATCAAAATTACGAAATTTGAAAAGGTTTTGATTTCACAATTAGTTTTTGCGTTACTCCTAGATAGATTTGAGGTCCCGAGTTCGAGTCTCGGTTGTAACCCAATATTTTTCTTTTCTGTTTCTTCTTCGGTTTCACAAGCTTTGAATATGAATGATATTGTTTCTAAAGTTATTTTTTAAAGGTTTCTCACCCCTTTAAAGTCTTAAAAAACCCCACCCGGTAACACGTAGTTGATCACTTGATTGTTTTCCCAGTTTGCAGCCTCAGCCCCAGGCCAGGTCCGGCTGTAGAATTCCTTCCCGTAGATCTGTGTGGCGGGGCGGGGGTTGGAGCGGGGTGAGCGGCTGTTTGCGGGACAACTTTATCGATTTAATATGATAATGTTCTTCACGTCTCGGGCTCAAGACGAACGCGAACTTTTGACAAAAAGAAGGAATGCACTTGTAAAGTTTTGATTGCAAATCAAAGGATTATCAGGAAAACAACTTTTTTTTATTGTTGCTTTGAATAGTTGTGTTTTTGATGTCTTGAATGTAATTGTGCTAAAAAAGGTCCCTTCAACGGTTCCAATAATTTATTTTTTGTTCCATTTTGAAAATGCTGAAGCAACAGCAATTTCCTCTTTTGATCTGATCCACGACAATTATAAGCATGGAAGTTAAATTCATAAAAAAAAAATTGAGACCATGTGAAATAAATAAAATACAAATAAACAATAAACGTTGTCTTTAAGACGTGCCAACTATGATTTAGATGTCATTTATAAAATCTGTTTGTTCCCACATAAACAAGCGAAAGGTTCAGCACTGGAATCACGAAAATGTCAAAATTTTGAGTCTATAAGAAAGAATTCTCATTGTCTCTTATTGTTTCTTCTATCATGAGCTATAGAGCTTTAAATAATAATTTAATTGTCAAAAACTACCAAAAGACTTTCACAAGGGAGTTCGAAAAGAAAAAAAAAACGCGAAAAGGAGTTGAAATTTTGGAGGCCTTTTCTGGTTTTTTTTAAAGAAAAATCCTTATCCTTCTCGTTATTCTTAAAGACTTTCTGCTCAACTACGGAATTCCGGAGAGACATAGTAAAGAAATCCTAAACAGATCAAGTGAAACAAAGTTTTTAACCAAAACAAAAACAAGGGAAAAACTCAATATTAAGTAAGTTACTAACTACGTTATTATTAAATAAATTATTAGTTAGTAAACATTATAAAGATGATGAAATTAAAATGCCTATTCATGACATTTAAAAATTAAATCAAAATGTATTATTGTTGTAAAAAGTTTTCGTTCAAGACCTTGAAGATATTTTATCTATTTGTGTTTTCAAATAATTTCTCATAAATCTGATATGGATTTTCTTACTACGTTTCTCCGGAATTCCAGAGTTAAGCAATACATATAGCCTAAGGAAAAGGATAACAAATTTTCCTTAAAAATAACCATAAAACGTCTCCTGGTCATACCTATGAAAATTGATTCGACATAAAAATTTTGACTAATAAAAATGCAGTATTTATTTCAAAGAGTTGTTGTCTTCCGATTATAAAATTTCCATAAATTCTAATTCAATTTACCGGTGGAAATTGGACCTAAGTCCACAGCGGGATTCGTTAACATGTCACTGAAAGTTCTATTTAGCTTAGCCTGGCGGGTCGCTCCACTTTGAATAAATATTCATTGTCCAAGTGCGCCTTAACCATATAATGTTTTATGGTAATTTCGGGTGCGGCAGATAAATAATTTATAAGTTTTACACAATAAAATTTACGATGCGTGGGTACTTTGAATAAGAATAACAAAATATGTGGGTTTTACACGTGAGGCACTTTGGTTTTTATCTGTCTTATGGAATAAGATACGGGGTGTTATTTATTTCAAGTAAGCTTTCGTCATTTCATCAATGTCACCGTTCCTGTGTAAGCGATGTATATTATTTTTCAGTACCATCAGCAGGTTTATGTGAAATATTAGGCGATAAAAATATTAATTCTTTGGAATAATTATTGAAGCTTATGAACTATATGTTTAATCATTGAAGATAATTTTAACAACTCTCAGAATGAAACATGAAATGGAAAAGACACAGAAAAGAAAACGATAATCGTAGCAGCTGGGACATGAACCCAGGACCTCGTGATCTATTCGGGTTTTACGCTTTAATGAAAACCGATTTAATGAAAGAATTAAAAAAATTGTGTAATCGAATGCTAAAACTAAATGATTTTGATCGATTAACATTATAGCTTCCTCTGAGACTAAATTTATGTAGGATTAAAAAAAATTATGTCAACAGAGTCATCTTTATGGAAGCTGTGTGAAGGGTTTTTTTTTAGAGGAGAAGGAGTTAACCTGGGTCTTGAAGAGACTCATGTTGTAGGAGGGAGGAAAAACAGAGGCCGGCAAATCGTTTCACAGCCGGACTGTTGAACTCTAAAACGAGTAGTAGTAATAATGATTCGTTCTCATGTGACAAATGTCAACCGTGTGCAAATTTTGGGCGCGAATTTGGCATATTTTCCGACTGTGTAACCTTACTGAAGGGATCAATGATACTAGTTCCTCGGAGCATCTTCCATTAAAATACCGTCTGTGCTCCAAAGATTGCAATCCGTTTGTTGGGATATGCGAATCTATCAAACGGACCGTCCGTTTCTGCACAGAGTCAAGGGTTTTTTCAGATATTTTGGGACTCCCGACCAGAGGTGGCTGCCAAATTCTACAGTGGGGCGAACTTTTACTGCGATTTGGTAAGCGGTTGTGTACTATTAAAGTATCTCTGTACAGTGTATCTTCTGAGAGGCTAATTTTACTCTGGCTTCGATGGAGCCCCATACCTGAGCTGGTCGCATAAGGTTACACCAAGCATATCAATGGAGGGTTGGTGGGAAGATTACATCCATTAAAGGATATTAGATTATGTTTATTATTGTTATTATTTAATTTGTACTAAAATAAATCGTTTTATTTCATGTAGTATGTCAACCCACAAAGTGATTCCTCTGACAAAGCTGTACAAAAATAAATATATATTTATAAAAAAACAAAAACTATGCCCAAGAATCGAAAACACCATTTTCTTTCTCCATTCAATTTACTTTCAGATGGTTATAAATGGAAACACGGAATGAAAAAACATCACGTTTCATTGATAACACGTAATAATATTCCAATTTCAAAGGGTCGCGTAATCGCGAGTAAAATGAATGACTTGATCCCGAACACATGTTCCGTTCAATATCCAATCCGGCCGATAAAGGATTGTTGTAAATCCATGTAGTAATGTCACTGGACATGAATTGGGCATAGGTTGTTTGGTTGCTGGACGAACGCAGACCACACGTTATGGATTGTCAGTATTATTGGCCTTGTAGCGGACACGTGACGTTGACATTGCGGATTGTTTGATCGCCAACCGGTTGATTAATTGTCTCCGTGGATATGGCTCGCCCCGGGCGCTGGCAGACTGTAGTGTATAGGTGCAAGGGTAGGTACTGTTCCATCATGTATTCACAGGGGTTGTGCTTGGAGCCTGGAGGCAGTGCCAGATTTACGTCACTGCAGATGGATCGTGAGAGGTAATTTCGTGTAAATACTGCACAAGAATCAACTGCTCGGAGCCAGTGGTACTATGGCGTCTCCAATTGAGGTATTTTGTAAGGCCAAATGGTGTGGGGAAGGAAAAGAAATGGACTGGATGGAAATGTACAATTTACTAAGGCCATTTGAGCAAAGGTTTCATTACTGACTAGTGGTCATTACTGACTGATTGTTTTTTTTTTTTGCTAAACAGCTCCAGTTAAATGAAATGTGAGCCATTTTAGCTATAGTGAGAGCAATATAGCAGTTATATCAGAATGGTGATGGACAAATTGAGTTTCTGCGCATTCATAAATAGCGTGATGTAAGTTGAATATTACATTTTTACGTAATTACTTTTAAAATATACTAAAAAAACTGTGTGAATTTATGTGATTTGAACTGCTGATATTAGGTATCTGCATAGAGTCATATTTTAAAATACACATCTAAATTGCCGCCTTGGAGAAAAGCCCCCTTGGCTATTAAGCTTGTAACGTACACAAATATTATAGGTCTGATCATATTAGACTATGAGTACCACCTGCTTATTCAAAAATGAACTCCAATAAAAAATATGGTTTCTTAAAAACTATGCATACATTTATATAGATCAACAAACGTCGATTCTGTATATGTACGTTTTATTATATATAGTTATACGTAGAATTAATAAATCGTTATTTAAATTGAATAAAAATCCATCTCATCAAATGTCTCGTTGGTGCCATTGGAACGACATCACCCGGTTGTTTGCGCCTAAATTCTTTTTCATGTAAATTCATTATGTGTGACCGTATGACGTTTTTGTGACGTCACGTGGTTACCGCTCGGATTTTGAACGTTACAATAGACTTCATGGAATCATGTTTCGAGAATTAATTTAAATGTGAAAACTAACTTTAAAATAAAAGAAACGTTTTTTTTACGTTATTGGGTCAACATTGATTATTATTTTTTGAATGGACTAAAGTTCCTTATTGTATTGCAAGAAGCTTCAAAAA
Source organism: Halesus radiatus (assembly GCA_022606495.2). NCBI lineage: Eukaryota > Metazoa > Arthropoda > Insecta > Trichoptera > Limnephilidae > Halesus > Halesus radiatus. Next base: position 66,036 of record JAHDVE020007305.1, on the reverse strand, counting down.
CATCCATGCACAAGCGTAATACCATGTCAACGCCAAAATTGTTTGAAATTGTTGTGTTCAATTCTTGGAATGGACCTTTTGACTCCGTGGGTACACTCACTCACACATCAGGTAGTGGCGTGCATGCTTTATAACCAAAGATGAGCTGTGGGAATTTCGGGTATAAATTATTGTGTATTGTATATTTGAAATTCTCAATTTATTATCATATTCCGCCTAATATTTTTGTCATGTGTCAAAGCCATGGAAAATACACTTCAGTCAGAAATTTGTGGAGTTTTTTTTTAAATTTCAAAAAATATCTCTATTATTCGTTTTTCTTAGGTTAGGTACAGATTTTCACATTTTATGGACTGGTACCAGGTACTGAAAAATGTGCTTAGCCGTTTCCATTCCAAGAATATAGTTCCGCCTTCCACATATTTCACTTTGCAATTAATACCGAATCCTCAAAATTGCATAACTTCATCACGCTTACATTATTATACATTTGGTCAAATCTTCTTATCTAAAATTACGAATAATAGCCTGGACTCGCCAGAGCTCATTAACATTCACATACCATCAAGACAAACCCGACAAACCGATTTTGTTATTAGCCGGCATGCAGGACCAATCTTAGAATAAATTCTCCAATTCCCCGATTTTTTGCGCAATATAACGCACAATATTGACATTCTTCACAAGTCACCCTTTCAAAATATCGAACCGTAGTAATACGTACGACCACAAATTGATGCACGATATGTATGGAGATGTATGCATATCATCTCCTGTCCCGATCATATCTTCCTCTTCCTCTCCCCCCTTCCTTATTATTTTGTTTCTTTCTAATAAAACATCTTTACTTAACCACTGGTAGCATAAGAAACTTTTTTGGCTTACGTTTTGTTAACTTCCTTTTTACATAAATTTGTATTAAAAGCTGTTTATTTCTTAGAAATAAATAAGTAAATATAATATCTCTCGCAGTGGAAATTTGTATATATTAAAAAAAACATTTATGGAAATTAATGTAAGACAATTCAACGTAAAAATGGCTTGATAATGATATTGTCATAATATAGTACGAGTTATTCATGATGTAATTATGTAAATGGCTCAGTCTCTCGGCGACCGCGGACGAGTCAACACCTATTTTGACACCGTTGTAAACAAGTGCCGCGGGTGGTGATTAGTATTGTTGTTATACCCAAGAGATAAACCGATAGATCTGTGTTATGGGCATGTTCTCGAAGTAATCCCAATATTTCCTTATTCATAGGATAAAGAAGAACAGAAGAAATAGGAAAAAAATATTTCATCATAATTTCACTTCAATCAAATGGAATGGCAATATACAATGCAGGCAGTGGAAGAGAAACGGAGCGTCGTAATTGCTGTATTTTCTTAGGCTCTCTTGGTGCTAGAACCAAAAGGTACTAAGTGATTGGCTACATCGGTTTCTATTCAAATCTACATTTCTAGTGTGTATTGTTTATTCAGTGCTTCTGGTGAAAATAATGATTTGAATATTTTCCAATAATGAAATTCTTTTATTAGACCCAAGCTATCAGAATTTTTTTTATTAATCTATGGAGATCAAGCATTTTTTTGCTTGTGAAAATTATGTGTATTTTATTAGTCAGGGCGGATCAAAGCAGCTTTTAGCATATTAGGTTTATCAGAAAAAAATACGTAAATGTTTCTTTTTCTCAAAAAAGAATGAACTGAATATTTATTTACGAAATTCACCTACGCCTATGGGGCTTTTACGTGACCACTCCCTAGTCATAATCTCTCTCAATCCATCGCCTTGCACCGAGCAGTGGGAGGGATGAATTAATAACTCCGTCACTCCTGGACGCACTGACCTCCCCGATTCCTATCCACCACTCATACTCCCATTTCTCTTGTTCGAACTCCCCCCCATTCATATCCTTAAATTTTCCCTCCACACAGCATCCCCAAAGATGACATAGGTCCTGACAGAAATTATTTTCCTGAAGGCATCCTATGGAGTTAATATTTAAATAAAATATGTAATTTAAAGCTTTTTTAAATTTTATTTTAGTATTTTAGTAAATATTGAATGTTCATATATCAATGATATCGGCTATAATATTCCTTTGGGGTGAAAAACCATGAAAAAAGAAGTCAATGATACATTAATGACAAATTAGATGATACTGCACCGTTTACATACAAAAAATGAAACCTGCCCTAGTAAGTTTTTGATCTGCCCAAGGTTGTAAGTCTTGGACTTTATGGATCTATTGAATTTGTCGGGAGAATCTTGAGACGAAGATGGGTGATTGTTACTCGTTAGTTCAAAAAATGTAGTTGTTAACACTGATTATATTTGTGATTATTAAGTTGTTAATGAGAGCTAGTGTTTACTGAGAATTTCGCGAGAAAAGAACAACGAATTATCAAGTTGACGTTATGTATAACATTGACAGTTTAAAACATTGACTTGAATTTGGGAAATTGTCTATTTTTAGCTGCATTTGCTGCACTGAGTAAGAACTGATATCTACTATGAGAGTGCAGCCACATACATAAAATAATTGAAGCAAAGATTGATTATCGTCGGATGAAAAATACTATTAATTATAAATGATGTTCTTTTAATAATAATAATTTGATCACTTCTATTTTGACCTTATTTTAAAACCACAAAAGTTCTTCCTTTCTAACAGCTTTTTTAAAGCTGTGTATTAATGTACCTACTTACTTAAAATAGACGTTTAAAAAAAATATATATATTATAAACGATATCCGGTAGCGACCTTAACATTTTCTAAAGTGTCAAACATGCGAAGCATCTACAAAATATTGTTAAAAACTTTTTTTTTGTGTTTGACTAGAAGCGTACTCATATCCTCCGGATAGAGAATCAACACCTTTACCACCACGCCTTAACCAGGCACGTACGCACAACATATGCATTGATTACAAGGAATTAGATTTTATGTACTTCTCTATATTCACACGCTTTTTTGCTACGATTTCAAACCCACTCCTTTATCGGCCATCTTATTCAGTTCGTTTAGCCCTAATTCCTCGGTTTCTTCCTAATACTTTGTTAGATCACACTTTAATCAACCATCCCCACAAAGCCATTTTAATTCCTATCTTAACACATTGATACTGGATCCGCTTTCCCCAATCCTATAGGCTACGCTTTATATTCTAATGGCAGATTAAACTTCAGTAATCTCTTATCAAAGTTAAGCCCGACTCAGTTGGGAACATGATGGCCGCTGAGCGAGAACGTATTTCAATTTCAATTCAATATAAACTCAAAAACTTACATAGCTCTAGAGTGTTCGGCTAATCCCAACTTTCAAACTGCATCTAGGTTGCATTATGAAAACGCTTTGCCACTCGCTTATAATCTCTCATTAGTCGCGATGTAGATTTTCAGCAATGTTGAAAATATATACAATAAAGCGTAGTTCAAACATGAAATCACAACTTGTATCAACGCAACATTTAATGCGTGCGGTTTTTAATAGTTGGAAAGGTGGAATTGACATTGGTGGCCAAAAAATCTCCAATCTCAGATATGCAGATGACACTACCCATATCGCCTCTTTTGAAGTAGAAATTAATCACCTCCTTGCTAAAATAGAAGAAAATAACCATAATATAGGTCTACTGAACAACAAAGCTAAAAAAAATTAATGGTGATCGACAGGCCAAACACCTTTGTAAGAACAAATGCTCTCATATGCGCCCTTGAGGTGATTTTTCATAAAAATGGCGCTATACAAACCATTCAATTATTATTATTATTATAGACTTCGAAACGGTGAATAACTTCATATATCTAGACTCATCTGTGAGTGACGAAGGAGGTTGTGATACAGACGTGAAAAAAAAATGATTTGCATGACAAAAGACGCCATGAGCAAAACTTACAATATATGTAAAAGTGCTGGAGGAAAATGCTCAAGATTCCATGGACAGCCAGGTGCACAAATATATCAATTCTGGAAGAGCTTGGCATCCACAGCAGGCTACAACTGTCTTTATATAGCTTATCCTCAGATTCTTTGGACACGTTGCTCGCCAAACCGAGAACTCCAATCTGGAGAAGCTCATGGTCACTGGCAAAAAAAGGCAGGAAAAGCAGAGAAAGGTCATCGACTCGTTGGAGTGACTATATTTTGCAGGTGTGGATGTTCGTCAAAACTACACAAAAAGGTTATTATCCATGTACACTAAGGTGGTCCAGGCCTACATAGTAAAAAAAAAAAAATCAAATATAGGTGTAGCCGTACCCTTGATTTGTTACACCTACCATTCCTATGATGTGTTAAAAATTTCAGCCCCTTACCTTATATACAAGGGGGTGCTCATCGAATTATAAGTTTTTGACAAAATTTCAGAATTTCAAATAAAACACGTAATTTAAGGTTTATTAATATTACAAGTATTTTAATCAAATAAGTATACAAATTATTTAAATATGAATAAAATTTTGTAACAAAGCAATACTTAACATAATATTAGTCGCAATCTTTCAAAACTATGTTTGTTAACTCCTTTTTGGATGTTTCAGTGGAAACGATTTTTCTGTTTTTTTCAACGATGTGAAGTAAAAATTGCTTTTCTTCCTCAGTCTTAGTGAGTAACGTGTTGTAATCTTCAAACAGTTTAACTCATCTCTTCGCTGTATCATTAACAATACGCAAATTTGTGACGCAGCTTTTGCCTTGAAGGTAATCAACATTGTCATTCCAAGTCTCAGGAGGTAATTGCAAGAAAGAGTCCTTGATTTCAAGAACTAAGAGTGTTTTCAACGTTCTTTGTGTTGCAAAAGCATCTAATGTAACCTCTGAGGAAAGCTTAGCAGAGTCACTTCGTACTGAACGATTACCGACATCAGAATTTATTTTTTGAACAATGGCCTGTTTCTCAGCATCAGACAGCTTGTCAGAAACAAGGCAAATGCAAGTAGTTCATCTGACAAATACCATAAGTGACGCTCTAAGACATCCCTAGCTGCTATACTGATTTCGGAATCAATGGATTCGTACAATTTTTAAGCTCTTCCAAAGTAGTAAGTCATTTACTGGCGCATCTGCTGCCAAAGGCGCTTCGATCCAAACTTTGGTGTGGATGAGCACACCAAAACTAACAAATCGAACAATTTGTTTTTCTTCTCTCTTGGTTAGTTTAAATGCTTGCAAATTATTTCTAAAGAGAAAAATCTTCAAAGCATACAGCAATTTCGCCATCCAATGAGCATGATGAATCGGACCTGGAGCGCGCCAATGTATCTTCGTAGGAGGTTTGTTCAAAACAATCATGGTGAGCTTTATTAGCTCTTCGTAATCATCAAGAACTTGATTATCTCTAGATAGAGCGGTTGTAAGACTCTCAAGAGTATTTTCAGCGAACTGTTCTGCGTTCTTATCGAGGTCAAGACAATCATAGTCCTCCTTCGGTAATGTTTCCCAAATATCGCTGAATCTTTTGAAAAGTGGGATTTGAGGAGAGCTTGATGGCCCAAACCAAAGAGTAAATATTTTTGAAAGCATTATTTCAAATATGTGATGACGACAAGCAAGCCTCAAAAGATCACATCCTGTCTTTCCTTCTAAAAGAGTGCAAGCTCCCTTTTTGGCACCAGTGTTAGAAGCAGTAGTGTCAAAACTCATAGCCCGGACTTTATTTGTGACATTTCACTGTTGCATTGTGTCAAAAACAGCATCAGATATTTGTTCCCCCGTTCCTGCAGTAAGTTTAGGTACTCCTAATAGTTTTTCACAACCATTACCAGAGACAAGAATCGGAAGGCGCTCTACTTTCTTATTGCCAGTTATATCGGTCATCAGTTTGCCGTCACAATAAATTACTAATGGAGAGTCAATATCAAATTTTTCTTTTATATTGGAGTTGTATTCAGCTCTCGCTTTTTTTCTTGCACGTCGAATACTGGGAGTGAAGCAGGAGTAAAGTACTTTTAAGGTTTTTCCCAAACAATATTGAAGTAAAGCTACAAGCCCGAGGTAATTATACCTACTGGAAAAAACCAAAATAATTAGAAATTAGACAGCCAAAGACCACTTAGTAACAATTGTAAGAAAACCCACATATTCGAATAAAATCCTCGTAGACCACCCCCCTTACCCTCCACCATATTTGTGTATATAAGCCTGAAGATGGTCTTGACAGGCTGAACCTGGTTACAGTCAAATAAAATTAAGCGGAAAAAAGTTTTATATTAATTTTATTATAATATATTAAAAAGTACAAATTAAGCATTTTACACAAAAATTTCAAAAACAACACTCGATTGAGCACCTCTTTTTACTTGAGCCATCTCGCTGAAATTTTACTATGTTATTACTATGAATACATGTAACAAATTCACGGAGCGGTCAGATGAAAAATAATAAAAAAAAAATTTTGGACCACCCTAATGTGGGGCCTAGGAGTCGATAAGTCGTAGTTGTGTTAATTGATTACATCTGTTTTATTTCAATATGTGTATGTATACAAAAAGGTTTATTTCTGCGCGCTACCTTTATGAAAATAATATAGATTTATGTCCGTGTTTTCGTTACAACCGACTTCGCTATATGCAATTCGCTTGGTTCTTCATCTCTTTTCAATTCGCCGAGATGAATTTCCCTGACTGATTCGCATCGCAATCTTGTAGTTTTGGGTCCACGCCAGACGTGGGAGATGCCAGCCCAACAGACCCGGCGTGGTGACACTGCTATACATACTGCTGGGGCTATAGCTATATAACTATATATCGCCGCTCGATGCGAGTCGATGTTGCCAAGGATGGCACAGGATGTTCCAGTCTAGTGAGTTTTTTTTTTTTACAAAGGACCCAACTGCCCGGAGTCCCATTGGGACTAACGGCTGTTCTTCCCAACCCTACTGAGCCGACATTTGCCTCAATACTGTTTAAATTCCCAAATACGCTCTTCCCAACGAAACTCGGATCAATTTAGGATATCGATTTTTGTGGATTAAGTTCTGCTGAACAGGGGGCTAATCATAAAAAAAGTGTCAACACGGTGTAAAAACGTCACCGAAATATCAAATTGTTTGCGATCTACTTTACGCGTTTCAAATGTTGGATGACAAAGATTTACTGCCGTTTTCGAATGTCAAAAACATGTTTTAAATAAAACTGAAGAAAACCTAACATATTTTGCTTATTATAAGCTATGTTTTGTCTTATTTTTCATCGAGGAGAAATGTCAAATGTAGGAAACGAACAATGTACCTTCGCGGCTTTCCTAAAGTCAAGCTGACACTTCATTTTCTACATATTTTTAACCCAGTATCTGAAGTATAAAATGTTGGTTTATGTATTAGGTTTTAGAGCAAACTATGTGTATATTGACAATTAATACAAATTTAACTCATCTCTGTTAATTTTACATTAAATTTTTATACTTTGATGTCGTTTTGTTGTCTATAAAAGTGGGCGGGGCCTATTTTATTAACTATGCCTATTCATGGACGCTATAAAAAATGCTTGGAAACAGGCAAACATGCTCAACAAAACACTTGGCTGATCGGTGCTTTAGATTGATCATTTGAAAAGTTGAGAAGAACTCCCGTAAGGCACCCCAATTGTGGTATTTTGTGAGGCTGAAGGGTGTGGGGAGGAGAAGTAGATGGGCTAGAGGAAGGTTAGGAAGTAATTGGCTGTTTTAGTCACCAACCAAACCCGTCTAATGCTATTCGATACTGAGAGTATCTACCATTCTTGGAGATGGAGATATATTTTTATTACGACGTGACGCAGTCATCTTTGCGTATATGTTAGAAATTAATGTTTTCAAAATCAAACAGTGTGATGTATAGTCGATCCCAGCAGAGGGCCGTCGGGACTCGTCGACAAATAATGTTAATCATGCCGAATTCTTGCGTCGTTATCCTCCTTTTCACACTTTTTGCGTGAAATCGACAAAAGTCGAAATGTTTCCAAATCAAATAAACCATACCCGTCGAAATAGAATAACATACGAGTACAGTGTGCTCTCGAAAGGTCTTTTTAAAAGTAGGTCTACTTTTAAAAGTAGAAAAAAATTGAGGGCCATGCGATTGTTTAAGATTAAACGAAACGTGATACGGGCTCTCAGATGGCGCTAATTCAAATATAACAAAAAACGCTTTTAGTACTAAATGCTTTTTAATATTGAGATGGTTTGTTGGCGGGTGTACATAAGGCATATGAAATGGAATTAATCGTTACTCTAAGTTTGAAGCTCAAGTCCTCCAAGAAACTTTTAAAAATACTGTACATGTTGGTTTCACAAATCAGTTTCTATGGGACTTGAGTTTTAAATCTATATTTCTGAAATTTTACGTACGAAACCACGTTAAATCAAAATAATTAACTAACTAACTAACCATAACCCCGTTTCTCCGTGGGGGTATGCAGGGAGGATTGACCGCCAAACAACTCGATCTTGACATACACTTCTTGCTTCATTCATATTCATACAACGTCTCATGCATTCTCTTGTTATTCCGACTTATGACATGGCCTGACTCAAGTATTTGATTCGCTTGATCGTGCCATCTCTTCCTCGGGCGTCCCCGGCTTCTTATTCCATTCACATTCTCGTCATATATTCTCCTTGCACTTCCTTTCTCCGTTCATTCGCTCTCATTTCATTTTCTTCGCTTCGTTTTCGCCCTCCTAAAAACCAACGATTTGTGACTTACCTTTTGGCTTGGAGCAGTCGATATCATATCTGAACGCTATATGAATATATGTTTGTATGTGTTGACGCAGGTGAGGTATAAAAGGCAGGTGAGCGAGATTCGGCGAGGGTCGCCCGCCAGCTGACACATGTAGTTTTGTGTTTTATCTGGCTCCTGCTGAACTGCTGTCTCTTGTAAGATTCCTAACTGCCCCGACACAGTGGGACTATGGGATACCCATTTCGAGAATTCTATGTGCATTAATGTTGTATAATATTAAGAGGAACGGCTGCGCGCCCTGTTTCGTACGAAACTTAATTTTGGATTTGAGGCCAAAATACCCACCCAAACTGAATGATATGAAAGTTGAATACAATGAAAGTTATATTATTAACAATTACTTTGTTTAAAACACTGTATTTAATATGTAAATATCTACATGTTTCACAAGCAAAAGTCCCCTCATCAGAATAAACAATATACCTGATGAGGGGAGCATTGCTTCTGAAACATGTGGATTTTTAGATATTAAATACAGTTGTAACGGGTTAGTTAAATAATACACACTTCGCACGGAAAACAAAAATAGTCTTTATTTCAAGTCTAATCCGTTTACAAGTTAGTTAGCAATAATACGACGGTGAAACAATTTAAAACAACCCTTGACATTTCGGTCATAAAACTTAAAATATTTCTCTTAATTCACGTCACTCTAAATTAACCGCACATCAATGAATCATTAAAGGGTTAATATGATTTTTTTTATTAAAAAACCTTTGCAACCTTTTTCTATTTATTTCTTGCTTCATATTAAAATGGAATTTCACAGTGAATTGACAGTTTCAAAATTAGAAATAACAGCAAAGGGTTCTTGTGTCAGTCCTTGGCGAAGGAGTACCATTGTCCCGAATTCACCGCCCATCAATCGCCCACCAAAGGGTTCTTGGGGTAGTCCTGGCAGAGGTTTTCCGTCGCTCTGAATTCACCGCCCATCAATCAACAACAAAGGGTTCTTGGGTCAGTCCTGGCAGAGGTTTACCGTAGCTCTGGATTCACCGCCCTTAAACAACCATAAAGGGTTCTTGGGTCAGTCCTGGCGGAGGAGGTTGGAGAGGCGCGTTAGGCGCCGGGAAACAACTTGCTCTCTGGAGCTAAAACATGACCTTTTATAGGTCATCACAGCTGTGATATCCCTTCCACGGGGTCACATCTCTACGCCTGAGCGGTGGGGGTAAAAATCTAGCCAATAACATACCTCGCCCTAATTAGTAAGAGACGAAACGATGCGGGAGTGAGAAAGTATTACAGATCGAAGAACAGCGATCAATACGCACGGAATTATGCCTATTAATAAGATGGTTTGTTACACAGTGGTTTAAACAAAGTAATTGTTATTAATTTAATAAATATGACCCTAGAAAGTGATTATACATCTTTTGAAGAAACAATGAACGTTTTTCTTTGGTAGCGTTTTGTTGTTGTCAAGAAACCAATAAGACCAAACGTTTATCTTAATTTTGTTAATTCTGCACGTATTCTTGTTTTCTCTTATTTTTATAATGAATATCGTTCCTGGTTATCAAACATAGTACTGTGTCAGACGTGTGGCACACAAACGAACTGTAGGGGCACGCTGATCCCGATCTGCAGTGTGGGCTGGAGGGGAGGAGACACGACCTATCGTTCCCTAGGGGGAACGACTTGTAAAACCTTGCGAAATTACGATTTTGTTCTGCACAAACCTCAAAATTGTACAAATCCCTTTGCACAAAACACACTGTTGTGCAAATCTCGAGTGCTGCTCTGCGGGCCTTGTCCGTGGTGATCTGAGTCCAGTAAGTGTTGGTAGTCCGGGGAGTGTTCCAAGAGTCAGCGGTGGTCAGAGTAAGAAGAAGGCAGGTTGGATTGAAGCAGAGCGAGGTAGAGCGGTCGGGGGAGCAGAGGTGGTATCCGTTGAAGTGTCGCTGGATGACTTCCGAATTCACCTTTTCGGCCTCTATATTAGTGCCAATCAGGCGCTACGCCGAGCCCCGAGTTAGCCTCTCACGGCGCCATCGGCACAGGGTCTGCATCGAGTAGCGCCTTGAAAGTTCATCCGACAACACCCGTCTTCCTCACGACGTTATCTCGCTCTGTCAGTTTATTCAAGTCATTTTAAACAAAGGTGGCTAGGCGCATCCCGCCAATCGAACAATATATTTACAAAGGCATCGGGGGAGTCGGAATTGTTTTCGAACAGCGAAACAATATTTATTTAGACCATCCGACCCCCTTACAAATTAGGCAATAACAATCTATACATTAAAAGACTAGACACACAATATTATCAATTTTTTTTCTCATAATGCATTTACACAATTAAAACTAAAGAGGCGGCAAGGCGTCCGACACAATTACAATAGATCGCTCTGGGTAATTGGAGGCATAGCATCAGACTACTGAACATTTGCTTATTCGTGACCTTAGTGAAACATTAAGGAATATGTGACCCCATTGTAAATGAAATTGTTTTAACAATACGAAGGCGTTGTTCCACACATTATTGATTGCGTCCAGCTTTGTTTAGCTTTAGTCCTACGGTGTTGGTTGGTTGTCCGTGCATTGTGCGTTGTCTGACCGCCTTGTAGGGATCGGCGATTCTGAAACTTGATTTCTACATTCCCGTATACTGTACATGGCTCCTACTCTGGGCTTGCAAGGGCTCAGAATTTATAGTATAGCGTCCCGCCATCCGCCCCGCAAGCGAATGGATTCAGGGTTGCCGCTCTTGGGCCCGGCCCCAACTGCTCAAGTTTATGTCACAGAGCGGTTTCTTCGTTGCTATTTGAGTAGTGGTTTATAAATCAATGTATACTTAAATATTATTGGAATCCTATACCTTACGTGTATCAATAATTAATACTAGCTGATGTGTACCCGGCCTTGCTCGGTTTTTTTCTTTTTTTGGGAATAAAGTTATGAAGTTATGAATTCTTGCTTGTCGTTTGGGTGCCATAATTGATTTGACAGCGAATTTAATGTCTTGTGACGACTATTACTATCTCTAAACAATATTTTTTTCAAATTTCATTCCAAACATTAATGGTTTCAAAATACATATATCTAAATAATAAAGTTCTTAAGTAGGTACATACTTGTGTTTTCCATTTTGAAAATATTCTACCCAAGAAAACCTTCTTTTGAATATGTAATCTGCGACTAACCAGAGTGGTATATCTATGGGCTAACCTCAATACGACATGGCGGGTTCAGTGTTTTTGAGTAATTTTAAAACGTTATAGCAATACTTTTACACATTGGATTTCATTCAAACCACTCTCTAAACCTTCCCGGCACTAATAATAACAAACTGTGCTGTTTTCAGCGAAACCGGTGGAGTAATTTGCGATAAAATCGAGGACAGACAGAAAAACATTCATTTTTATATATTTAATGTAAGAGATTAATCAAAGGAGCGTGTGTTAGGTTAATGAAGCGGCTCACTAATGTTACAGACGAGTTCATTTATTGTATAACTATGGTAATATAAAACTAATGATTAAATTGCAAAATATGAATTAGAACATGAAATAACGAAATGATTTAAATACTGAATAAAGAGAGACAATTTAATCTAGCCGAACAACAGGAAAAGAATGAATTTATTTGTGAAACTCGGACTATATAGGATACGTAGATGGCACCAACGTCGCTGTGATTCACATCTTTGATGGCTGTGGAAATAGGAATTATTAGTGGCCATTTCAGCAGGTAGCCACAGTAGCGACGAAATTGCCTTGCGTGACAATGTATTCGCTGCGAATAACTCAATAAGCGGCTTTTAAACATTCGCGCGATTCGATTAGAACATGTTTAATTCTGATCGCGGTGAAAGCGCGATTTCGGCGCTCACCTGACCTAGTTACCGATTTAAAAAAAAAAATATGTAAAAAAATAATTGTGTGGCCTATCTGTGAAAAGTAGATTAACATTTTATTTTAATACCATCCTTTTGTTATTACTGCGTATTAGTAATTCAGTTTAATTGATGAAGATTCCAAAAGAATTCCCGTAAACGTGTTGGCTCGTACTTCATAATTTTCATTGGAAGCTTTCCCGTTTTTTTGTTTTTTTTTTACCTTTCCAAATTTTCTCTGGTGTCTTGGGGCCTGGTAATGAGAATCTTCGCCACTGCCCATCGCATATACCATACAACCTTGTGTTGTACCTTCCCTATAGCGTAGATATATATATATATGTTTATGTTTATTTACGGACGTGGAAGTATATAATGGCGGGAAGGAAGGTGGAAGTGGAAGGCTGAAACAGTCGGCGTGGCTTTGTAACCTTTGTCTGGACTCTGGCAAAAACTACCTACTCGGATGGAAGCCGATTCACTGCATAATACGCTTGAAAGTTTATTTTGCTTTCTGATCAAATAATTTGAGATGGTAACTATTAAATGTGGCATTAGGTCGTACAATGACATTAGAGAGTACTCGTATATAAATAATAAAAGTTCATGAAGGAAATAATAGTAGAAGATGTGCGTACATATAAAACATATAACAAATTTAGTTTAAATTAATATTGATTGAAAATATATGGTAGTATAGCCTTCTTGTACTTACCTTCGAGCAGTTGAATAGATCCGCTACATCTGCCTATCTATTACTAACTTCATGCAATCTAGGTACAAGCGAGTGTTTGTAATGCTCAGTCCTGGTGTTGTTACATTTAAACTGGATTTCGTAACGAGTTGCTCTTTGTAGGTATATGAAATTGAATGAGATCAATTAAATCGGGGTTGTCTACAGTCTACCATTAACAATTTTGAACTCTCGCTTGTTGTTTGGGGGCCATAATTGATTTGACGGCCGAAGTAATGCCTTGAGGCGAATATTACTATCTCTAAACAAAAAAAAATAATTATTTGAAAATTTTATTTCATTCCAAACATTTTTTTTAAATATTAAAGTTCTTAAATAGATACCACCTACTTGTGTTTTTCGTTTAAAAAATATTCCACTCAAACAAACCTTCTTTTTAATATATGTAATCTGTGGCTAACAGGAGTGGTATATCTATGGGCTAACCTAAATACAATATGGTGGGTTCAATGTTTTTCATACTAATTTCAAAACATTATAGCGACAGTTTTACATATTGGATTTCATTCAAACTACTCTCCAAACCCGCCCGGCACTAATAATAACAAACTGTGCTATTTTCAGCGAAACCGGTCTAGTAATTTTCGAGAAAATCGTGGACAGACAAACATTCGTTTTTATATACATAGGTACATCTATATTTCTTGTTTTTATTTTGTCCGTTTCTTAAAATTTTGATTGAAGCTATCATTTAAGGTTAAACGAATCGTGATACGCGCTCACAGATGGCGCCAATTCAAATATTGTAGAAATAAAAACACTTTCCACTTAATTCTTTCAAATATTTAGATTAATTGTTTGTTGGCAGGTGTACATATGGAATATGATATGAAATAAATTGTTATTGTAAGTTTAACCCTTAGCACTCCATTATTTTTTTTAATATTTGTTGTTAGCCAACTCTAATTTAAATAATGTCAAAATATTAATTTATTATTAGGCAGTTACAAAAAGGTTATTTTATAGTAAAACAAAAACGGAAAACAGTCAAAATCTTATTAAAACGTGAATTTTTTTTTTTTTTTACCGAATAATCACAAGAAACAACGTCGCGTGCCAAGTTTTGTGCGCGAAAATACACCGCGCGAGCACGTCTTATCTTGTCGGCCACCAGCCGACAACTGAGTTGTAGCGTACAAATAGTGATGTCGGCCGGCATCCGACAAAGGAGTGGTAAGGGTTAAAGTTCAAGTCCTTCGAGAAACTTATAAAAATGCTGTACATTATTATGTTGGTGTTACAATAATATATCGGGATGTTTTCTTGAAGGGCTCGCGGCGTCCGCTGAGTCGGTCGTTTGCTGAATCGGATCCCCGTCTCCAGGGAACGGGTCTCGGCCTGAGGACGACCGGTCGCGCGTCCTTTGCAATCTGGTTTTCTTTCTCGCAAAAAGCGGCTGAAACAAAGATTAACTTTAAATGCTTGAAATTTAATTCAATAAATATTACTAGCGTTTTGTGCGTTGCTCCCAATGGAGGTGATTAAATTATATATTGTATTATTATTGCCAAATGCAAGTAAATAATTTTATAAATGTAAACTGATAGTTGATTTTATTTTTCTTAATTATTTCCCAACTTAAATCATATTTTCGTTTATTTTTCTTAATTTTAGTTAACCGCACATTTCAGTTAACCCGACTGAAACTCACCTAGTGGTAACCTAATCTACAGGTACTTAAGGCGATTCACCGGCTAAAATTATAACTAAATCAAGCGCTCCTTATGCAGATGGCGACAAGGTTGAAATTCCCGCTTAACGTCGGCCGCATGTTTTGATTTATGCAAAAAAAAAACTATCACCAAAATGCGTGTTTTATTCTATTCTGTAAAGCTCAGACATAATTATTGAAATGTATACATTTTCTTAAAAACTTAATTTACCACAACGAACAATACAAAAATACGGGAAAAGGAGTTCATAAGTAGGAGATTTTGCGCTTTAACATTTTTTTTTATGTCTGATGCTTTATTTTTTTTCTAAGCTTATAAAAAAGACATACTAAAAAATGCCCGGTTAAATGAAAGGCCAAGGTGTGATCTACTTGCAGTATTTAATTAAATCATCGATGATATTTCTAGGCCAACAAATTCTCAAACCAAAAACACACGCTTTTGCATTACTTCTCATTGCATCGCCTTAACCTAAACCTACCTACAAAACCTCACCTATCCTAACCAAACTAAGTAGGCGCAAATAAAACCTTAAGTTAAAGCTTTTATAAACAGTAATACAGAATTGTATTAAAAGTGTTGTTTTAAAATGTTTGAGTAATATTTTCATGAAATCGACGATATTTGTGTAGTCCAAGCAATTGTCTACCTTACTGAATGACGAAACGTATGAAAAAGTCGATTAAATTTGAATGTATTGAAAAACAAATTAACTCCGGGCTTCACAATTGCGATTCACGCGGTAATCGACCCTGTTGCAGAGCGAGATGTGGGAGAACGCGAGTCAACATCAAACTTTTTGTTGGAGTATTAATATATAGATTATTCACCATCAAGCGAATCAAAGGCTTTGAAATCCCAGACAAAATATTCTACAATAAGCAATAGTGACCGGTTAGTACTGTGATTCCCAACGTGGGCAATTTCGCCCATTAGTGGGCGATGCGAGTAGCTTGTGGGGCGATCAAGAGTTAAAACTGCTTTGGGGGCGATTTGATATCATTTAGGGCGACAGGCATGCTTTGTCCACTTACTTTATTATGCACTGTAGATAATTCAACGATTTTTTGTTAAGATTCACATTTGAAGCAGTTTAAAGGTTTCACTTCATAAAATTCGTAAAGATTTCTTCACAAACTTTTTCTTTAAAACATAGATTTTTCGCATGATAAGAGAATCAACAGTATTTATTGTTTTTGTGTTTAATTCGTAGAACTCCATTTAATTTTTTTTAAATTTAATGTATATCAAATTTAATAATGTAGAGAATTATTATCATAAATTAAATAATGATGATAATACCATAGTAATACTCGGATGACTGACTACTTTTGTACAGGACCGTTTTTGTGAAAAATCTAATCAGGTGGGGGGTTGTACAATATATATATATATTTTTTATTTAAATCTAATTTATATCAAATTTAATAATGTTATTATTAAGTTCTGCAGGTATTTTTAGTTGTTATTATTGTGACAGCTGTTTCGGCGTTTAAGGCCATTTTCAAACTGTGGTTAATCCACATTGCGACGACTTATTTATATGATTTAACTTACCCCCCACTCCTTTAAAATTTGGATGGGTGGGTAATGATTTATTATCGGTAAAACCGATTTAGTTAGAAAGCAATTAAAAATTCTGAGTTCTGTGAGGTTTTCACATTTATAATGTGTTTCAACAGTATTTATTGTTTTTTTTTTGTTTTTACAATTACTCCACACAGGAGGCCCCGAGGGAAATAATATCCCTCAAGGCCTGTCATATTTGGGGATGCTGTGTGGAGGGTCTTTTGGAAGATAAGGAGTGAACCTGGGTCTTGAAGGGACCCATGTTGTAGAAGAAAGGAGACAGAGGCCGGCAAATGATTCCACAGGCGAGCTAGTTCCTCGGGACATCTTCCATTGAAATATTAGAACAAGGACTACATTCCTGCATCTTTAACTGCATCTCTTTATATGATCTATAAATAATGTGTAATGATAGCCTGTCCAAAAAGAGAAAATAAATGTAAAACAAAAAAAAAAAATAATAATAAATTCGTAGAATAGACGTAATATAAGAATAGGAATTAATATTTGTACAGCGCCCCTGAGGTGATTTCTCACAAAAGCGGCGTTATAGAAATGGTCCAATTATTATTATTATTATTCCCACTTCCCAAAGATTTGAATCCGTTTATTAATATAGGCGAATCTAATCAAATGGAGTCAAAGGTTTTTCAGATATTTTAGGGCTCCTGACCAGAGGTGGCTACCAAATTCTACGGTGGGGCGGCTACTCTGGGTTAGTAGCCGAGTTCACAAAGCTATGGTTCCCAATGCGGCTACGCGGCTCAAAAATCCCCTGCTATCTAAGTCATCCATCATTGAAGAAGCAAAATTTCCTTACTTAAAGTATGAGGAGGAAAAATATTGCCAGAATATTCGTTACCTGGAAATGTTTTGTCTTTCAAAAAACAAGAAATTAACACAGTATTTACTTTCGTCCAACTCGAGTCTATAACTGGCAGCTGCCAACTCTCGGTGGTAGCTGTCAGTACAACGAACGCGTCAACTTTCAACCTTGGCGCTCTCGTGACCTTCGGCCTTCTATTGAGCGGTACGGGCGGCCGGACGACGGATCGCGATCGTATTTCGGTCTACCTGTCATTGACCACCAATTAGTGGTCACGGTGTACCTGCAGGGATGCGGTATCGATTTTATAGATGCCACGATGAAACATTGTAGTCCTGGCTTTTATTCGATTACCAATTCGATAATCGAAACTTCGATATTATCGAATAATCTAGATATAATCGAGACGTTGAAGATATTCATTAAAAAATATCTGTATACATAATAATCCCAGCTGAAGTACCCGGTGTTGCCCGGGGTTGTGAATGGTTTGGAGTAAAGTTTCGATGTTATTTCACTCATAATCATAATTTCATCAAGCTCGGAATAAAACTGTAGATTTGTGTACAAAACAAACAAACACCGCCCCCCCAGGACATTCTAAATTATATAATAGAGAAGAAGATGTTTTTTATATTTTATTTTATTTGTATAATGTCTATTATTATTTAATACATATTAATTATTAACAGTTAAAATAAATACTTTGAATTAATCGAAGTTGTACTTGAAATTAATAAATAATAACACGTTTTGTGTAAATGCAAATTAAATAAATTTAATTTGCGCACGCCGGGCCTCGAACTCGCAACCCCCGGATTCAAGCCGAGGAACTTAACCGCTTGGCAGCGCTTTTTAGATTAGCTCTGAATTAGAAAATAACAAACATTCGCAATTATCGAACTAATGATTGAGCCGTTAAACGGATAAAATAAAGTATATATTATTACATTTCCACTGATGTCCAACTATTGCTTGATACTTGTTCGCACTTGTCTAGCTATCGCCTCTCTGAGTCTGGACGAGAAGAGGTTTTTTAATCCAGCTTACTCCATATGGAAGGTTCTTGAGTCGCTTCCTCATTGCTGAGGATCGTGACCCCCACTCCAATCTCCCTCGTGTACAATCCTCCTCCACTCCTTAGTTGTGAACACCGATATTCCGGATGCGTCCGAAATTTGGTCACTCCGATGCATCGACGACCTTCCTCTGCTTCTCCTGCCTTCCACTTTGCCTGCGACCATGAGCTTCTCTGTTTTGGCGAGCAACATGTCCAAATAATCTGAGTATACGCTGTAGGCAGACAGTTGATAGCCTATTGCGGATGCCAAGCTCTTCTATAATCTTTGTATTTGTGGCTCTGGCTGTCCATGGAATTCTGAACAATTTCCTCCCGCACCACATTTCGACGGCGTCTATCCGCTTCCTTTCGCTGGCTCGGCTCTGAGTGTCCATGTTTCCACTCCGTAAATATTGAAGTTTATCCCTAGCTTTTGATCTGATATTCCTGTTCAGGCGATGCAATGGGAAGTAATGCAAAATCGTGTGTTTTCGGTTATAGAATTTGTTGGCCTAGAAATATCATAGGTGATTGAATTAAATACTGCAAGTAGATCACACCTTGGCATATCATTTAACCGTGCACTTTTTTGGTATGTATTTTTATAAGCTTAGAAAAAAATAAAGTATGAGACATTATAAAAATGTTTAATGCGCAAAATCTCCTACTTATGAACATCTTTTCCCATATTTTCGTATTGCTCATTGTGGTAAATGAAGTTTCTTAGAATATGACCGTAAAACATTTTAATAATTAGGTCTGAGCTTTACAGAATTGAATAAAACACGCATTTTGGTGATGTTTTTTTTCTGAAATCGAAACATGCGGCCGATGTACAGGAGTTAACCTTGTCGCCACCTGCATAAGGAGCGCGTGATTTCGTTAAAATTTTAGCCGGTGGATGGCCTTAAATACATAATTCAAAATGATGTCTACTAAAATAACAACCTAATAGTTTTGACATATTCGCTGCAAAGCATGCATCACAAACAAACTTTAATCTAAGCGACAGGAGATACTCGTACATGGCGACGGCGACAACAGAAGGACACCAACAACGTACGTTAAAACTATCGCCTAAACTTCAAACCAGCTAACGGAATAACTTGCGATAGCGCAGGCCAGTTGTGCACAACCCGCAGTCCGCGAGTTTAACCGTTTGAGTGCCAAAAAAAATCATATAGTTGCTTGTAAAATGCCACCAAAAAAGTGTTTTTTTTTTTTGAAAATGTATTTTTTTTTAAATCCCGTAAATTCTTTGAATTTCCATGGATTTCGATGATTTTTACGGTGTTTTATTAAAAAATATTGAAATATTTGTAATAAAACTTGTATAAATGAACACAGTATTTTATTTTAAAAAAAAGACTAAAATGAAAAATCAAAAAAAAAATCAACAATTGTTCTTTCCGGCACACGCCGTGTGGACACCCTTCTTACAATACGCACAAATTTTCGTCGATCTACGCAGCCCAGCGCCATATTTATTATTACAGACCACACAGCGACGTAAATTCTTTCCAGGAAGCTTCTGCAGTTTGGATTTATGGAATGAAATTGTTGGAGAAATGTCAGCATTATAATTTTTAAATTACCTAAAATAAAAAAAATAATAAGTGAATCCGAATTTTAAACGGTTTATTATACAACTATTAAGATAATATTACGATAATATTTACCAACGCCGCAGCAGCACCCCCGACGTACGCGCGATTTAAAACACGACTGACGCAATCGACGGAAATCGACGATCGGCAATCTCCGCAAAAACACGAATCGACGAATATCGCCGATTGGCATTCAAACGGTTAAAATAAATACAAATCGACAGCATTCATTTATTGGTTTGGCCCCCGGAGATGATGGTGGCACCTTTGTTTTGCGTTCTATGATTGCCTTATTAATTGTTATCATTTTACAAAAAGGTTACCGGACCAATTTTTATTTGAAAACCTGACTTAAATGTTTTTAAACTACATATAAAAATTAATGTTTGTTTGTGTGTCGTCGATTTTATCGAAAATCACTCGACCGATTTCGATGAAAATAGCACAGTTTCTTCTTATTATTGACGGGAAGGTTTAGAGAGTAGTTTGAATGAAATCCAATATGTAAAACCGTTGCTATAACGTTTTAAAATGAGTATTAAAAACATTGTACCCGCCATGTTGTATTGAGGTTAGCCCATAGATATACCACTCTGGTTAGCCACAGATTACACATTCAAAAAAAGGTTTGTTCGGGTAGAATATTTTCGAAATGGAAAACACAAGCAGGTAGGTACCTACCTGAAAATCTTTATTATTTTGATATATTAAAAACAAAATGTTTGGGAAGCAATAACAATTTCAAATGAATATTTCTTTGTTTAGAGGTGGGGTTACTTTCGCTGTCAAATCAATTATGGCACCCAAACGACAAACAAGAATTCACAACTTCATAACTTTATTAAAAAAAAAAAAATTAAAAATTCCCGAGCAAGGCCGGGTACCCCATAAGCTAGTTTTTAAATAAATTCTGATTTATCATCTATGGATTTAGCTTTATTTTATTTTATTTTATTTGGAAATTATTATGAAGCGCTATATTTTAGGATTGTACCTAGTTTAATGTTTGGGTTTGTAACAGGTATTCCTACCTACTGGTTCCGGACAATTGAGACATTTGCACGGTATTCACAAAAAAATCTAATCTAAAAGGTTGTTTATCACTGGTGTAGGCACGTCCCGGAAAAGTTTCAGAGTTTCAGAATGCCGACACCGTTAAATGTTGCGCTGAAAGAATGCAGTAAACTGCATGAGTGCAGGGAGAAAATATGCACTGTTTATTGCAATTTATTAGAAATTTTAGAAGTTATGAACACGCGAGAACACGAAGCGTTTTGCATGCAACAGTCCCCTGTTTAATGGGTAGAATACACTGCTTCCTATTCTAAAGAACGCGGGTTCGATTATTGTAAAAATATGATGCTGATGTGTGTAGTATCATAGCAAGATGGACTAAAAGTTTAAAAATGCTAGCCAATGTGAAAGGTCTCAAAGTAAGATGCTTAAACTCTATTATTTTTAACAATACCTTAATTGCTGTGATGTGTCTCTGTAATAACTATAACTATACAATGTAACAGTGACGTGTTTCTTTATAATAAGTGTTGGTGTGGCGTGTAAATAGCCACATCGATATTAAAGGTATTTATACCCTAGTATTAATTTATAATATAAAAAAAAACAACATGAATATTCTTTCTAGAAACAACCGTAAGAAATAGCTTACATACAAAGAAAAAGTCACCACTAACCTGATCAGCGATCTCCTTTGCATCCATCTGGTCTACTTCTGAAGATCACAATTGTTTGTTCTTTTCAATTATAAGATCACAGCATAGATAAATTCGCCGGCTTTTCATACGACAACAAGGCAATAATGTTGTAGAGAGAAATACTTGTTTCTTCCATAAGAAGGGGTACAATACTAAAGAGATTTATTCTGACCGCCAATCGTAAGCAAAAGGCCACGTCCCTGATCTCTGTTGTGCAGTTTGGAAACACCAAACAAATTAGTGTGCATTCCAGAGCATAGAGGCGGAATACGGTCATTTCCGGAAGAGAATATGTAAAAACAACTTGTTTATAAAAAGAATTTAAATATTATGCTAACGATATTAAATATGACTTAATACATAAAAATCAAATGATGTGGTGCTCAACCAAGTGTCTCTGCACACTTATATTATAATGTACCAGTGATATGTCTTTATTACAAATGTTGTTAATGTACTGTGAATGTTAATTATGTATCTTAAATATTATTTTTGTTTGTTTCTAAAAACTGTACTGCAGGTTCTGCATGTGATCCCACAATGAGTTTCTTAACTCTTGGGAATACAATGCAGTATTTAATACAAAAGTCGATATTTTGACATTCGACCTAGATCTACGACTTTTGAATGAAAGTTTTCTGCAATAAATATAATTTAAATTATTACAACGGAACATACGAGCTCTAATCCGTTGAGAGTTTCATAAACCGAGTCGTATTTTACTTCCCATTAGCGGCAATAAAACCTCTTATCGACATCATAGCATTCATTATATACGGTCAAGATTAAAAAAATCATTCGATTGTTCGGACATAAACAAACCACCGTATATTTTACTGGCCTCTGTGGAAATTTAATTCAGGTAATACATACCTACCACTTGTTCAAGCAGCGATAGTTTTAGTACCATCGTAAAAATCATAAGCGGGGTTTTATAAAGTGATCCCTCAATACTTTCCCAACCTGCCTGCAATCACTGTAATAAATAATAATCTGATGACTTCTATAGCGCCGTTTTCGTTAAAAATTCGAGACTTGTTGAGTCGTTTCCGGTATTCAGAGATATATGCTTATTTGGGGGGTCAAAAATATATCTTATACGTGTATTTTGTAATTCATGGGTTCATTGTCAGCATCTGTTTCACTGTAGCGATAAGCCATTCATGAACGAGGCCTTCATATGTGCCGTCAGCGTACGACTCCCGGTAAACCGTACCACGGGCAATTTAACTGTGACTCTTTTTGTGAGTCTTGGAACCACTTGAGAAAGATTGTTTATTTATCTAAGAAGATAAACATAACTCGGATGTTCGATAGTATTCTGACGGAGTACTACGATGACGCATTTTTAAATAAGGTCCTTTGTTCTAATTTGTTTATACAAAAATCATCGTATGCGCGTCTAACTTCTACAAGGCTAAATTAGGCCCACGACCGTGAAACTTGCAATTAATATTTGGCGCCATGATGCATTTACAGTATTTATTATCTAGGATTCACACATTCCCGTGTAGACTTAAGACTAATTACTGCGTTTACGTATGTGTAGGCAGTCTGGCATCTGGATGTTATGTACCTACACCTATACGCTGGGAGGTGGAAGCCGTAGGAGCTGGGATTCATATGAGCTGGGAGTCGTATGAACTCATGAACTCGTAGTAGAATGAGTTTGAGCTGGAAGCCGCGGGAGCTATGGCCGGGTCTTAATATGTGCCGGCACATAAATATTGAGGTGGTAGCGTGACTCCCGCTCTTAAAAAAATGATTTATAACTCATGACCCGTCGCTGTTTGACTACTTTAACATTTCAACTACTTTCGAAAATCTATTTCATATTGTTCTCGTTGCTTTATTTTGGAGCATTTGCAACTTATTTGTGCTTGGTTATAATACAGTTAATTAGCGACCGGTTGCTAACCTTTCTCGGTATTCGAGTGCCCACTGTATTACTGCAGGTACGATCGGATTACAGACTTTGATTTGCATACCAGGTATCGAGTGTAAGTAATTTTTTTTTTTGCCGATATCGCTGCCTTCCGAGAAAATTGTGTACACTGTTAATAAACCTGTCGATAAGCGAATGGTGGGAATAATATGTTAAAATTTCTTTTTAAGGTTTAACAATTAAGTACCTAACGAGTAAGACCTCACTGGGTCCCCGTTCTAAGGTCACATTGTACATGGTTTTGCGTAGGAGTTTTTGTTTGTAAGTATGTAAAGTGAATTTAAATATTACCTAGTAAGCGTAGTTAAACAGGTAAGTAATATAAAAAAATATTATCTTTGAAAATTTATAAACCTTTAAATGAACGAAATTGGCTTTAGTCCTGTTTGATGACCAGATCTGTATAGTCAGATATTTTCCGACCATCCTCGTACCCATCTCCTTCCTTTTCCAACTCCCTTCATCCTCCCAACATATTTCAAATGGGGAAGCCATAGTGCCACTGTCTCCTAGCAGTTATTAGCCGTTGGTAGCTACTTTCATTATCGCCCTGGTAGAAAAGGCCACCATTTAGAATAGAAACGTTGCATTACACCTGTGTCATTACATTAGCAGTGTTTGGTGACCAGACCTGAATAGCCAGATACTTTTCCAACCTTTCTCTTCTTCGTATTTACTTCCTCTACTCCTTTCAGCCTCGTAACATATCCCAAATAAGAATCCCAGAGTCCCACTGGCTTCCTGCAGTTGGGACACTTTTCCTGTGTTCACATAAATAAAAAAGAAGGAAACCGTCATTTAATAAATTTAACTTTGTGTTTGAATAACCAGGTATTTCCTAACCATACTTTTTTTTAATCTCCTCTCCCTCCCCGTTTATATACTTGCTCCAGAATCGATGGGGCGTCGCTTATGTCTTAAATATTATAGTTTATGTCTCCCCAAGTTTCCCCACTCTAATGTGTTTTGATTACTATTCTATGTTAGTAGGTAATAGTTTACAACTCCCGGCTCCTCTACTTGTTGCTCCAACTCCCAGCATGGTGTTTACTTATCTTCTCATCAACCACTGAACAGGCAACTCCCAGTAGTGTCGTCTATACCGACCAACAATCTAACTGATTATCGCCAGTTTACACGAGACCCTACGACTACTTTGCCTCAGACTGCCCGACGAAATTCATAATCTGTTCATTATAATTTGGTAGATAGTCCATACCTTCTGGAATGCTACAAGTTTGTACCAAACATCTAATACTGCTGTGCATACCATATGGCAAAACAGACGTGTTGGCTCAGCACAGCATGACACGGGATATGGTGCTGCTAAAAAACGTCTCTCTTGATATCTTCATCGTAAACCTTTGAAGATAATTTGGTAGTTAGTCCATAGCTCCCGGAACGCTATAAGTTATTTGTACCAAATACCAAGATCTGCCATGCATACCACATGGCAAAACAGACGTGTTGGCTCAGTGCAGCACTTTGCAGGTTGCGAACTCAAGCAATACCACAAATGATTTATCTGTAAATTCTTTTCGGGTTGTTGGGAAAATGTATAAGGTTTCAAAACACAATATCACCTAACAGTAATTATATGAAATAAATTTCAAAATGTCTGAAAATACGTGCAATTTAATAAACAAGTTAATGCAATTTTGAACGTTTTACCTAAAACTCCAGTATGTATTGCATGTACAATTTCAAAGATTACGGTTTGAGAATTGTTGTCTTTTGAAACCTTATACATTTTCCCGATTATAGAATTTACAGATAAATCATTCGTAGTGTTTCTTTAGTTCGCAACCTGCAAAGTGCGTATTTTTGGGTGCTCACCATGCTCATATCATTCATTCTAACCTTTATGTTGAAATAACACATTGCTGTCTTTTTGTATTATTGTTAATGTTCATGAGTGAAGTAAACGCACGCAGTATGTTACACAAAAAAAATTAAAGAGAAAAAATTTCGATTTTTTATTAGTTTTTACAGAAGTAAGCTCAATTTTGAAGTGACTTTGTGCACACGCTCACAGCACGCTTCTAAAGGTTTATAGCGTCGGTGTCATCAGCAGTTTCTCCGTCTCTCTGTACACCCTTTAGGGGAGTTTTGGGAAGTTTGCTCACCGCTAGAGGCTTTCGATGTATGTCACATACACACCCCTTGAAAACTTTTGATGCCCAGAAGTTAATTATATTTGTAATATTCTAGCCAAGATTTCTACCTTTCAATCGCAGGAGTACGCTCTGAGAAACGCAGACAAACTCTCTTTGATTTATGTTTTATGTTACTCCAAGGGCCCTGAGGGAAACTATTTCCCTCAGGGCCTGTGTCACCTTCGGAGATGTTATGTGGAGTCTTTAGGAGGCTAGGAAGGAATGAACCTGGTTCTTGAAGAGAACCTAGTTACGTTCTAATTTAGATACGAGTATTTTTAAAATCTTGTTTTCAGAGTTTAAATATTTTTCAACGCCCGCCAGAACTATCGAAATCTAGCAGGGCAAGCGTGACGTCATACTTTCATAGTTTTGTCGTTTAACAGTAAGGCCACAACCACACGGGTCGGTATGAAATAAGCAACTCCCAAAATGAAAAAAATAACGAGAATTCAAGAAACGTGAATACTTATGAAATAATATATATACAGTAGTGGTGGCCAAGTTCAGAACCCACCGACCAATGACGAATGGTTTTAATCGTTTATATATAGATATATTTTTTGAAAACTTTAGTTTTACGTTTAGTTATTAAAATTTTACAAAGCTAATAAGACAATATGTGATGTTTTTCGTAGTTCTTCTCACTAGGGGTTCCCGTGCTGAGGCGGACTGTGTTTTATTTAACAACTGATTGTTTTTAAGCTCCTACGAAGTTCTTTTCAAGATGCTGGATAACTCATCTTCTTTGATTTCTTTGAGCCAGGTTTTGATTTCATTTTTGTAATCATTTGTTTTTCTGTTTTTTTTTATGGCCGGTGAAAGTGAATTATATAGCTTAGTGGAGAGATATTTATAATTCCTTTGTCCAAAAGCAGTTTTAAATTTAGGAATATGCATAATGTCATTTTGGTTCGCTCTTGTGTGGTGAAAATTAAGTTTCTTCGGTTTTTTGAACAATTGAAATGTTTGATTAATACATTTTTAGCATAGATATTTTGGATGTTAGGTAATGCAAAAGATTAGAAAATTTCCGTTGTTGGCGTTCTTATGGGGACTTTTAAAATGCTCTTTAGAGTTTTGGATAATTGTTTCATATGGTTAGTAGTTGCCGATCCCCATCCTAGTATACCAACTTATTAATTCTACGTATAATTATATACTTAATATTGTAGATTAACGGGGGGGGGGAGGTCGGAGAGTTGTTATTTATTAATTCAAAATAATGAAAGTATTATTACGCAATACGATAAACATAATGTGTTTAAATAGAAAAATATTTATGAAATATTTTTAAAATTTACATAGACTAAGTATTTTTCAAAATCTAATCAGAAATATTACTTTTTTCTGACCGTCCCATTGTATGTTTTACAAAATATTTAAATTACGAATATGATTTTTAAAGTGGAGAAAAGTATGTTTAATCATTTATCTTTTTTGACACGATTAATTTCTAAACTAACTAATCATCACGTTGTTTCACCCCAGGGGTAGGCTGAGAGAACGGACCACGAAACAACTCGATCTTGGCACAAACATCTGGCTTCATTCATTAATTTATTTTCATACATTCTCTTTTGTTATTGCCCCACTCAAGTATTCGATTCACTTGATCGTGCCATATCTTCCTTGGCACATTAGCATATGTTCTCCATCATGTTTCTCTCGGGTGTCCCCGGCTTCTCCTTCCATCCACATTCGCGTCGTATATTATCCTTACACTCCTTTCTTCGCTCATTCGATCTACATGCCCAAACCATCTAAGCGACCCTAAATCTTACTCATTATGCTTGAATTTGCATTTAAAATTTTATTTTATATATTATTACGCATTATTTTGAAGCATTTTTATTCGTTTGTATATCTGTATATTTATTTTTTATTGTTACCCGTCTGGGAGAATATATGACGCTAATGTAAATGGAAGAAGAGGCCGGGGACGCCCGAGGAATACATGGCACGATCAAGTGAATCAAATACTCGAGTCGGGCCATGTCAGAAGTCGCAACAACAAAAGAGAATGTATGAGGCGTTGTATGAATGTGAATGAAGCAAGAAGTGTATGCCAAGATTGAGTTGTTCGGCGGTCCGTCCTCTCCGCCTACCCATGCGGGGAAACGGCATGATGGTTAGTTAGTTAATTAGTTAGTGACCCGTCTCGGAACAGACATCGTCTAGTGAGACGGATAAAGTACATGTGATTTTTTTAAATTTTATGCCAATAAACGCCCGGGCACACATTCGCCTCAGAGATCTCATTTCTACAGCATTCAGTCTACTTTCATCCTACCACTGCCAGTTCCGTGCGCCTCACTGCCATACATCAGGGTTCGTATTAGCACTGCACTGTGGACTTCTATTCCTCAACAAAACTTTGGAATCACAGAGAAGAGAATATTCTTGTAATGAAATAACACTATCCATTCGATGATCGACATCGCTGCAGTCCTTCAAGATGAGCTAAATGATTCTGAACGCATAGTAATTTATCGATTTAGCTGCACCAGCGATGCGCCTAGATAGCTTCACACACATTTATGTTCAATTATTCGCCACCTTATTAATAAATCTCATTTGACAATAATGTAACGCGTCTGCCAAAATGCCAATTAATAATTTCACACTGTGCATGACAACATATATTATGTACGTTATTATTGCGCTGTGCCATGGGCGCGTGTCGTTCACGGCCACCGGCGTGCTGAGGCTCCGCTGACGTAGGCATAGCGCGAGCGGCGTCACGTCACACGTCACGAATGTCGGATTTATATTGGTGAAATTGTGTCTAAATGATCGAAATAAATGACCAAATTCGTACTTTGTTCATCTTGGTCACTGACGTCAGAATGAATAGATGTGCCCTAAGTACGATATCGAGGGCTGGAGGCGAAGATCAGGTTAAGTAAAAAGTGGGGGAAAAAGGGAATGTTAATTCCGAAACCGGCAGGAAAAATACTCAAAATAGAGTTCAGTCAAAAATCATGCGAAACAAACGTGGACGGCAGTGAACTAGATTGGTGCCAAAATGGGTGTCACTTGGCCTTTGTCTCCAGCCGTCGAAGTGCTGCGGTAAGGCAAGTCTATTAATTCTGACGTCAGTGGCCCAAACTAACCGCATATATCGTCACGCCCCAGAATATACAACTACCGTACTTGCGGAGAGATGCGGCGGTCAGATTGTTGCCAAAACTAATTATTATAATTACCGCTAATTTATTTATTTATTTTAAGTATAGTCGCCGTTTGCATCCGTGCCAACTGATGCGATGGTCCAATTCTGGATACTGTTGATGTATTGGTACCAATGCAAACTGCATCCTGGTTGCATTCGCTCTTCAACACATATGCAACTGCTCGGTCCTAATTTAGATAAGTGATTGACAAATATTGAGATTCGTAAAGAATGCAAGGCTGATGTTAAGCGTAGTGAGCAAGATTAAGAAAGGGTCGCTTAGATGGTTTGGGCATGTAGAGCGAATGAACGAAGAAAGGAGTGTAAGGAGAATATATGACGTGAATGTGAATGGAAGAAGAAGCCGGGGACGCCCGAGGAAGACATGGCACGATCAAGTGAATCAAATACTCGGGCCATGTCAGAAGTCGGAATAACAGAAGAGAATGTATGAGGCGTTGTATGAATGTGAATGAAGCAAGAAGTGTATGCCAAGATTGAGTTGTTTGGCAGTCCGTCCTCTCTGCCTACCCCTGCGGGGAAACGGCGTGATGGTTAGTTAGTTAATTAGTTAGATTGACAAGGAATGTTAAAAAAAAGTTAATTTATTAATCGTTTTATATGTTTAATTGTGTGTTTGGATAAGTTGGGGCATCGGACGTGTGTATAACAAGAGTGTAAGCTTCCACTATGCTAATAGAGTGATCGCAAACTTGGACCCTAACCACAGAGCAAAGAATACAATAGAGATGCCCTATCACGCGAGGGATAGAAACCGAAATTAGGGAGGGTGAGGGGCGTGTTCAGGCATGTCTCTGTCATTTGATTTGCGAATAAATGCATCCCGGTAGTCTGCAGGTAACTCGCATTGCACTGCAAAGTATTAGTATTTACTCTTCTGAAAGAAGATCTGCTAATCCGCATCCTCGTATTTAGAAAGCGGGTGGGGGGCTATTGTCGCGCCATATGGACACGCACACAATCAAGTTTTACTACATATACAAGAGTTTACTAAATCACTCACTCAATTGTAAGGTACGTGTGGACGGCAATTATCACTTTATTCAGGACATTTAGTTACCACTTATCACTATCCTATCCTTGCTACTGGCTACATGTAACCTACCATAAAGGCTAAGTCGTACGGAGCAATTTTGTCGCTGCTATTCAAAAGGGAGCGACGAAATTGCTTATGTGATAAGTTATTTAATTATCATATAAATATTTTTCAAGTTTTATTTTCTTGTAATAGCCATATATACACTCCGCCTCTCTATACAAGCATCACTTAAAAGAGATGTGTAGAATCGTAATTTAAATTGAAATGTATACAATTTCGATAAATTAAAAAAAAAAAACTTCTGCGATAGCTTCTCCCACGAAGCAATTTCGTCGCTACTCTTCAAATAATAGCGGCGATGAAATGGCCACGTGTGACCGAGCCTTGAGAGACAAAAAGCTTACCGCTCTGCAACGTGGAAGTCGTCGATATAAACACAAACAGCTTTAATATAAATTTCGCGACTGCTGTATGCGAACATTGCAAACACGTGAAAAAGTCGTCTCAAGGTCTCTCGTTAAACACACGCCTTAACACACTTAACTGAGTGCATTCGTACTGCAGCCCGAGTGCATTCATTTCCCGCCTCGCACCGCCTGTAGCTTATATTATTGGTGATGCACAACCCGCGGCTCGGAGCATTTATTGCGGCCAACTTGTTGCCCACAGAAGAGTCCTTTTTTTATATGAATACCGCACAAGAGTCCCAACTGCTCCCAACCGTCTGAAGCCAGTGAGACTATGACATCGCCAATTGGGGAATGTTGTGAGGCTGAAGGTATTGGGGATTGGAAGGAGAAGGGAAGAGGAAGGCTGGAAAATACCTGGCTATTCAGATCTGGTCACCAAACACGGCTAAAAGCAAGCAACGTTTCAATTCTGAATGGTGGTCTTTCACCAGGGCGATACTGAGAGTATCTTCCACTCTGGAAGATACTCTCAGTATCTGTAGAGATGTTTGTGTATTTATATATACGGCACGACATGTGCTTTTAACATAAAGGTATGAAAAGTGTAAATACAGCAGCAATAACAACAACAAAGAAAACCAAAAAATATAATGAAATAATTGAAAAGTATTAAAATGTGTACAGCACCTATAAAAAGTGTAATGTATAAAAAAGTGTAAAATATATAAAAAAGTGTAAAGTATAAAAAAGTGTAAAGTATAAAAAGTGGAAAGTATTAAAAGTGGAAAGTATAAAAAAGTGTAAAGTATAAAAAGTGTAAAGTATAAAAACGTGTTAAGTACAAAAAGTGTAAAGTATAAAAGTATGGAGTATGAAAGTATAAAGTATAAAAAAAAAAAAAATTATAAAAAAAAACATAGGTATAAAATCTTGTAAAAATTAGAATAAATATCAAATGGGATTAAATGAATAATATAAAGGCTTTATAATTTAACCCCTCAGTCTTTTGATAATAAATGATAATTTTTCTTAAATGTGCACGGTAAACTTTTAAATGTCAATGAAAGCGTGTTTTTTCTCTTACACAGTTTCAATCATTCAACATGACCTAAACTTGTCAATTTGACTGCCCTAAAACGGGATTTGTTCCCAGCTGTGCAGTCAAAGCTTTCATAGATCTTATGGTTTAATAATGAGTGTTTAAAAAAAAAAATCCACCGGCTTCATCGATATTAGGAAATTCATTGCCTAATCGATGCAAGCGATATATTACTGAATATGTAAATTTATCATATTTCCAGAGACACTTCTAAGCTGTACTCCGAGCTCTGAAATGTATAGCTGAACGGTGACCATTTTGTCAATTACCAAAATTAAATTTGATGTAAAAATTGACATGTTTTTATGATTTTTTTTTGGTCCTTCTGTTAAAAAGGTTGTGCATCGCTGACCTATACGTATATGCCGCCTGCAAAAAGTGCATTCAGCCGCCGCTGCATCGCGTTTGACCTTTCCTGTGTAGGTGTTGCAGATCGCATGTGCATTTTCCGCAATATTCCACATACACGGGATATTCCGCTTTATATTTTGATCTGAATTCCGTGACGTGTTGCTTTGCGTTCGTCTGTTTGCAAGTATAGAGATGTGTATGTATGGTGCGACGAAAACGCTCGAAGGTTGATCTCTGGCTTCATGAAATTTACTTGTTTTCCGATGCTACGCTTTATATAAATATATTATTTTATTTAATTACATGTATATATATCTATAAACTTTTCTTATTGGCGCTGACGTATTGTCCATCTCACTAGGTGTGAAACGCCTGTGTAAACAGTAACTGCAATATCATGCAATGTGGAGTGTTCTCTAATCTGCACGGAATACAAATACAAACAGACGATTATTGCATACATCCTCAACAATTATTATTATTAAGTATCAGTAAATGTGAGGTATGTTTTGAATATTCGCCTCTGTAGCTAATTATGTGGAATAGTATTTACACTGTGTTATTCCTGTATTTGTTCGCGAGACGAACGAAATATTTAGTTGATATAATAATACACATATGAAACTTATTTCCACTTTTATTTTATTTCTCCGTGACCGGTTTCAGCTTGTTAAAGCCATCTTCAGACTGGTAAAAGCTAATCTTAAACTACCGTTTATATACACAACATGTGGTGGAGGAGGGGTGGGGAGAGACTACAAGGGATTTATTCTATTACATGGGTTTTCTTTATATTTGTCATTAAGTCGTCTTTGACTACCGACTTACTAATTATGTTGGTTATTATTACCAGTAACTTGAAGCAGCATTTCATTAAATTAATATATGTACGTCTAATATTGTGTACATGACACAGGGAAGTAAAAAAGGAAAAGTTTTTAAGTTGCAGATAATACTTTTTATTTTTTTATTAAAATAATGTCTCTTCCCCCCTACTATCCCAAGCCTCACAACATACCCCTATTGGGGATACCATAGTCTTACTGACTTCCGGTAGTTGGAGCTGCTCTGCAGTATTAACATAGTGTTTTTTTAATCTTCTTCTCTGACGCGTTATCTATCTATCACCATCGGCCTACAATATCTAAACAGGGGATGTGAATCTTAAAAATGACGTCCGAACCTAAATGAATTTCTTCATCAAACATTTATCAAAAAGAAAGTGCATTATCTCGTAGTCAGAAGATCGCAAGAATCATTGCTTGTTTTCTTTTGTTTGTCTACGTCGAGCAAATTTGTCTCCCACCAAGTTTGCATCAACAGAGTGGCTAACTTTATCGAGATCATTTTTCAAACCCAAAATTGAGACAGTTAAACATATTTTAGATAGGGACTTTGTTGTTTACAATGTAATCAGCCATATGATGCATGTATTAAAACATATGTACGTCACAGACCGTTTCGAGCGAGCATTTTCAAATAACTAACAATTGATGAATTGCACAATTTTTTCTACCCTTGTTGTATGGCGATGTATGGGACTGTGACATGCGAATGTATTCAAGTTACAATAGTAGTTTTATTTTTTTAAATATGCGTTCAACAATGTCTTTGCGCACGGCGCGGTACATGCAGTTAGGTTCTTAAGTTTCATCTTCAAACTCATGACGAGTGCCTTTCTGGCTTCCTATGACGTGACCAAATTACATTCTGCGATTTGAGGTTAAGGTCAGGTGAGTCAAAATTATCGTACTTATTTGTATGACACGCCAAATCTAGTAGTGATATATCGATGCCTATCACTGAATGTTCAAGTAATATTTTCTCCTCGTGGTCACTAAAATACAATGTATTCGCATGTGCAGCAATGCCTCTCGTCTGCCTGCTGCACGCCGGATGCACGCGGCGACCCACTTGCGGGCGCAGAGTTGGACCACAGCCGCTGTGCCCTGTGCAGCATGCAGCGTGTTATGTACAGTATGATACTTTCCTTTCAATTCAGAGTCGCGGCTCGTGGGTACAAGCTACACGGTACACGGAATATATTATGTCTGCTTAAATCAGTAGAGAAAATCGCATAATTTAATGAAATGCTGCTTCAGGTTATTGGTAAACAGTTATACACCGTCCAACCTCATAATAATTGCTTAATTTGCATAGCCCCGTTTTTATGAAAAAAATCACCTCAAAGGCGCTGTACAAATATCACCTGCTAGGCTTTATCTCATTACGTACAAACAGATACAGAAACACACTTAGCTGGCAGGTCACTCCAGATTAACGCGTTTTATCATTACAAAGTTTTCGCTTGGGAAGATATGAATAATATGTTATCCATCTATGTTCAATGAGGTATACTTATACATTCCTAACAAGTATACTCGTGGGAGACTCCGTGCACTCTTTTATGCCCAAAAGCGAGAACTTCTGCTTACCAGAACACGCCAATCGGCAGAGCTACTCAACTGCTCAACGATGCTTGACATTACTATCTTTTAACCCATGTAATAGTGGTGGGCGAAGCGGCTCGGTTTAGTGAGCCGGATCACTAAATCAGCTCTCTGTAAAGACAATCCACATGAAAACTTCACGAAAAAAATATCTGGAGGCATGCCCTTTTCAGTTATTTACCAAAAAATAAAATCTTAACATTATGCAGACAACTCGCATTGCACCTCAACCCTTTTCCAAAAGCTAATCAGCTAAAGATAAACTCGTCCTTTTTACAATTGTGTGGAATTTATCGCTAATATCCTTCGCGTAGCTGCCAAGAAAAACTTAACTTTCAAAACTAACCCAAACCGCCAATTTTAAGTAAAACAGCAATAGTTAAAAAAAGTTCGGCTTCTTTACATAACCAGAATATTTTGTTCGAGTATGTCGTTTGACCCTTTTAGGAATGTTTATTATTTTATTTAACCCAGGAAACGTAGACATGGACACTTTAGAGTCGTCCTCATTTCGGTTTGACTAAATTTGTTTCACAAAACTGTTCAGAATTATGTTGAAATAAGCTTAAAATTAAGTAAAATAACGATTCCCTGTGGAATTTAGTGCTATATTTGTGATTATTCTCACCATCACTTCTATTTTGATAACAATTTAATGCAAAAGGGTGCGTTATTCCGTAAAATCTTCCGATGATCATTGGACGGCCCACGGCGGTCAGTGTGCGAATGATAGTAAAGTTTATTAAAAAATGTGTGCGACCCGGACTGGTGTCAAGATTGATGTCACATGACTTTCGCCTCCGCGTCAAAATGGTACGGGTAGATTTGACTTTGGGCATGTCTATTTAATTCTGACGTCGGTGTGTACAACTGTTTTCTGAAAACTATGACAATTTTTTACCTGTATTTTTAACTCGTGAATACTGCAATAGAT
The DNA here is from genome assembly GCA_022606495.2 of Halesus radiatus. Lineage (NCBI taxonomy): Eukaryota > Metazoa > Arthropoda > Insecta > Trichoptera > Limnephilidae > Halesus > Halesus radiatus. Next base: position 30,690 of record JAHDVE020007305.1, on the reverse strand, counting down.
AAACTTGACTTATATAAACACACTTTAAAACTATTATTGTAGTTACCTACTATTTAATAACTGACACTGTAACGTAAATATCTTTTGGCTAATCTATAATTATTCTTTGTTTCAGGTATGTGAGTCAACTATTCAACCAATGAGTCCCTGAAAAATGAGGTAATCATCTTGTGGAGGTAAATCTGTAAAATTTCGTTATTTATCAATTATGATATTGTGCGCCAGCAACCATTAGCTGCAGAACTTGTTGAAGCACTGCGGTGATGTCGGTCTTCGAATAGATAGTTGTAGACTGAATTCTGTAGAAATCAGATCTCTGTTGAGAATGCAGAGCGAATTAATGAGGAAAGGAGTGTAGGGACAATAATATGACGCGAATGTGAATGGAAGAAGAAGATAGGGACGCTCGAGCAAGACACGGCACGATCGAGTGAATGAAATACTGCCATGTCAGAAGAGAATGTATGCGACGATGTATGAATGTTAATGAAGTAAGAAGTGTATGCCAAAATCGAGTTGTTTGGCGGTCCGTCCTCTCTGTCTACCTCTGCGGAGAAACGGCGTGATGGTTAATTAGTTAGCAGAATAAGTAAATGGTCTATTTGGTGTGTATTGTAGCGTTAATTTTTGATTAAAATAATCTTTGTTACTATCTTCCATTTGTTTGTTTTCGACCGGACCGGTTTCACCCTATCGCAGGCATCTTCAGACTGGTACAATTGAAAAAAAATCTATGGTATATATAACATATAACCCTGTTGAATTTATTTATAAAATAAGGGTTGATACATTGTTATCCCCTCAAATCCATCAAGGACCTCGCGATAGTGATTGATTCCAAACTTACATTTTCAGACCTTATCTTGCAGTTGTCTACATCGTGCTACAAACTAGTGGTGGGCGAAGCGGCTCGGTTTAGTGAGCCGGATCACTAAATCAGCTCTTTGTAGTGTACTGGTTCGGTGATCCGGCTCGATTGAACGACGGTTCGCGTCCCCCGCACCATGCCCTCTCCCTCGCTCCCTTGGCCCTCCTAAAGACGTCCTTGTAGTGTACCGGTTCGGTGATCCGGCTCGATTGAACGACGGTTCGCGTCCCCCGCACCATGCCCTCTCCCTCGCTCCCTTGGCCCTCCTAAAGACGTCCTTAAGACGCTCTTACACGATACTTTTACCGTCCAGTTTTCATGTGGATTGTCTTTACAGATAGCTGATTTAGTGATCCGGCTCACTAAACCGAGCCGCTTAGCCCACCACTACTACAAACTATTAGGGTTTGTTATAAGAAATAGCAAACAGTTTACTAAACCTGAAGCCATGACTATCATAAGGTCCAAACTTGAGTACGCTTCTGCTGTGTGGGCTCTATATCAGAAAGAGTATATAGAAATGTTAGAATAAATTAAAAAACTCCGGTATCTATATGAGAATGCACGGCGAGTGCCCGTAATTTATGCACCATGAAGATTTGCTCTCTGAAACGCGCTATCAAAGTCGGCTACTACAGTAACGGCGTATAAAATTACACGTAATTTGATAGACAATCCATACCTCCTGGAATGCCATAAATAGTTTGTACCAAACAACTACTGCTGGGGGCGGCACCGCGATCTGATATGCATACCACATGGTATAACAGACGTGTTAGTGCAGCACAGGATAACAAAGGGGTATGGTGTTGTTAAATAACATCTCTCTTGAAATTCTTAACACAAACCTTGAAGGTTTCCAGAGATATGCAAAAAAGTATGTTTTCATTATTGTCATTCCGTATAATTTCATACACATTATTGTTTTGTTCATTTGTTTAGTAAACGGACGCAGTCTGTTATACACAATAAAATTTAGTCCCATTGCTCTTCTCACTCCTGACAGATTTTATTTTTTAATAAAAAAATTCACCCTAAAATGGAATTTCACCATGAATTAATTGACAGTTCCAAAATTATGGTGTATTGTAGTGAATTAAACTGCCCCCACGAAGTGACAGGTTTGCAGATTTCTTCGGCGTTCTGTTCTAATTTACTGCCATTTGTTTTTTTTTCCATTACCTTAGTGTGAGCGGTCTCAGATATAAGATTGCTGCCAGCGAGTGCCGCTAGCACATAAAACACAATTTACAATTCTTTGAAATAAAAATAAATAAAAGCCCTAGAGTAAAAATAGGCACTGCACGCTCACTGTGTAGAGAAGATTATCTCCACATTTATGTACCTCTAACCACAGTTGACACAGGAAGAGGGAGAAATGTTCCCTGGTACTGTACACAAAAAAAAAATACAATTGGATATATTGTATAACTGCGTTCTATCCGGTTTTAAAAATTGATTCAGCAACAATTTTCCTTGTTAAAAATTTCTAATGAATTAACCGATCAAATGATCATCAAATATTTTAACGGGTCGAACAAGTTTCACACGGTAATTAGCAAGCAGCTAACGGCTTATCTTCTCACTTCAGTATCACTATCACTATCGCCAGTTGCAGTAGTGGCACTGGCGAGCAGTGAGTGAGTGGTCGGTGGCGCCCAACGCGTATCTCGTTGACTAGGTCGGGACAAACACTTTCGCTGTATGGCCATTATCACCGTCATCGTGTGTTGTGTGTTTTATGGCGGAGGTGAGACTGTCGCGGAGGATGCATGTAGTTGAGCGACATCAAACATTAACCTTTTTTTTAGAATGGAATACTGTTCAAAATCGTTTTTAACTAGAGTCGACCCGAACGCAGTGCACACACACGCATTACTTGCATACAACATGTTTCTAACTTGTTACTCTACTTCGGAGAAGAATATTGAAAAAAAAATACGCTGGAAACTTTTTCGAATAAATCTTAACATTTGTATTATATATTATATTTTCGTGCGAAAGCAAGACAATGGGCTGTTTCTCAGTGACGTTTGGAGAAGACTTCACTGTCGGAAGATAATGAATATGCACCAATACACATAATTCAAAGTATGTGTTGTTTTCGTCAACTCTAATTTTAAAAGTGACCAAAATTTATCACAATATATACAGTGCTGTAAGGAATATCGTGTTTGTTTTCCCGATATTCCAACGGGAAGTACCTAAAAAACCGGAATAATTTATTTTCCTATTGGTTTTTGCCCAACGCGCTATTCGGTGATTTCATATTTAAAAAATTCATTAGACCGAATTCACTAATTTGTGCAATAATGGACTCACCCTATTTAATGGGGTGTTTTGTTCGAATTTGTGATTTTTTGTTTTTGTTTTTGTTTTATTAACACTACTATAATATCTGTCTTATAATGAAAAAAAAATACGCGCTGTACGCAAGCAATACATCTGTTGAAGTAATAACATTTCTAAACGGTAATATGTAAAGTTGACCATTTATTTTATTAATACTTTCCTACTTTGTAATTTCTTAATTTAACTAACTAATTAACTAACTAACCATCACGCCGTTTCTCCGCAGGGGTAGGCAGAGAGGACGGACCGCCAAACAACTCGATCTTGGCATACACTTCTTGCTTCATTCACATTCATACAACGTCTCATACATTCTCTTCTGTTATTCCGACTTCTGACCTGGCCCGACTCGAGTATTTGTCTTCCTCGGGCGTCCCCGGATTCTTCCTCCATTCACATTCGCGTCATATAATCTCCTTACACTCCTTTCTTCGTTCATTCGCTCTACATGCCCAAACCATCTAAGCGTCCCTTTCTTTTTCTTGGTCACTACGCTTAAATCAGCCTCGCATTCTTTACGAGTCTCAACATTCTTTATTTCATATGAAAAACAGAACAGGAATGTACATGCATCCTATTTCAAAGTAGGTAATATTTAGGTTAACTTTGTTTTTTTTTTACACTGTTGATAATACAATAATTTTATGTTTAATTTTTCCTTATGGCTTATAACTTTTGGTTCGGATCGTCCATTGTTTTTCTCTCCTCCGCAGTATTCGTTGAATGTGATGGCCGTTTGTTGAATATATTTTAAAAACTCACGCGTTGTGTATTTTGATGTAATTTAGTGTTATGTGTGTGTGTGTTTGTGTGTGTGTTTGTTTGTGTTGTGTTATTGTGTATAATGCAGACCGTTCCCATCGGATTAACACAGTTTTGTGTAATAATCGTTAATATAATCTCTCCGCGATGGAGTTTTTAATAAAATGTAATTTATGACACTATTAAACGGTCGCTATCTAAAAAATTCGCGTTTTCATCAACTTCGTTCATAGTTTGTTAAATCTTTTACAATTAAATTATTAATAACACGCATTGGCCGGTTAGTAGCCGAGTGGCGCATGCCATGGGTTCCCACTGCGGCGTCGCGGGCTTAAACTTTTTATTATTATTTTTTTTATGTGACACCTCAAAAGTATGTACAGATCACATGCAGGGAACTGTATCGCTACGCGGTTAGGCAACGTTGTGAGGCGGGTGAAAGAAAGGACTTTTTTAAATGAATACCGCACAAGAGTCGCAACTGCTCCCAACCGTCTGGAGCCAGTGAGACTATGGCATCCCCAATTGGGGAATGTTGTTAGGCTGAGGGTATTGGGGAGGGGAAGGAGAAGGAGAAGGGAGAGGGGAAGGTGGGGAAATACCTGGCTATTCAGATCTGGTCACCAAACACGACTAAAAGCCATTTCAAGCAACGTTTCAATTCTGAATGGTGGTCTTACGCCAGGGCGATACTGAAAGTATCTTCCACTCTGAATCGTGCGCAAATATACTACATATTATTTTTAAATTAATTTATTGTGACAGCACAAATTAATTAAATAAAATTTACTTGCGCACGCCGGGATTTTAACCCGCGACCTTCGGATTCGTAGTCGAGACGGCATCCGTGGTTGAGGGGTAAGGCCTCGACCATGGAGGCCGTCAGGCCGGCTGTAGGAAGAAAGACCGATGCCGGTAGTCTGTTTCACATACGAGCCGATTTACACTGAAACGAGTCGGCGAAACGACCCGTTCTCACGAAGCCGCCTTTTGAAATTTGACGTTTTAATCTGGAGTGTCCTGCCGGGTAAGTATGTTTCTGTATCTGAACATAATAAGATAAACCCTAGCAAGTAGTATTTGTACAGCGCCCTTGAGGTGATTTTTAAAGAAAACGGCCCTATACTAATCATCCAATTATTATTATTAACTGTGTCCGTCGTGTTTCACGCACGTGCACCGGCGCGGAGAGGATCAACATCGAACATGCTCCATTGACATATCTGTAGAACAGACTCAGCATACCTACCGCTAGCTATGTCTCTATCATCGCACACGCATAATTTAACCATTATAATTATGGTAGTAGGAGGATTTCTAAAATTGTCGGGTTATTCGTAACCAGTGGCGTGCATAGATTTTTAAGCAGGGTAGGCAGTAGGAAAAATATCAAGTTAATTGATATTAAAAAAACCTGACGTGGTATGAATGGCTAAGCTGCGGGCTTTAGACGATGTTGGTTTGGTTTACTTGCCACATCAAATATACGATTGTCCACTTCGTTTATGCTTATTACAGGAATATAAAATTTCCATATTCTTTTTGTCCGCAAATTTCACGAAAGAAAACTAACATAATATGATAATTTTTCGTTAGTAAAATTGTACTAATTAATAGAGGTACCAACAGATGGCGCTAAATGCCACATTTGTGATTTGTACCGAAAAGCACGGCCTTTTTCGACACTGACACAAACAAGTCTTACCTTGAATGTGCATTGGTTACACACGTAAAGAAATGTCTAGAATACAGTCATTAAAAAAAATACTATTAAGACGTTTAAAGGTTTATTCACATCTACCAGCACCGCGCAGTGCAGAACAGTACAGTACAGGCACAGCACATACGCGAGTACAGCTGTCAACTGAACTGTCAACTGAGCGTTAGTGTCCGCCACAACATTCTCATATTTATTATTATTTTATAACCTATGTTCCCTGACCGATTCAATCAATTTATCGTTGTCGATCTTCATCGTTATACCATTATCTTCGTCTATTGACGCCAACTGACGGTGCTAACGGTGATGTATTAAAAAAATCTGCGCAAGCATTAAATTTTACACACCTAAAAGACAATTTGTAATGTTTTTCTTAGTCCTGCTCACTAGGGGTTCCTGTGCTAAGGCGGACTAGGTTTTATTCAAAAACTGATCAAATACTTCTCATCCGTACTAGATATTTACTAAACCTTTAAAAAAAATATATCATTCCGTGTGGATGGGGTATTTTGGTCTCGCATCCAAAATTCAGTTTTGTATGAAACAGGCACCGCAGCCGTTTCCCTTAATCACCACTTTATTAATATATACGTATGGTATCAACATGTTTCGAAAGCGAAGCTTTTCTCGTCGTGAATATACAGAATACCATGTTTAATTAATTTAGTATTTTTTATTGGTTTAGTAGTATTTGGCGTCGTCTTTGAGATTTACTAACTAAATATGTATAAACCGATGCTCATGCCAACCTTGCTCTACTCCTTCCCCTACAAAAAATACACATTCCCTTTTCTCCAGTATGCCTTCTGCCAACATTTTGGAATCAATAAGCAACGCTCACTGTGGCTTGCCAACACTCGCTCTCCGTTTTAATTGTATAGGTACACACATATAGGTCACGTTCAATGTTCAAGTCTGTTTCAAAGAGCATCACGATTGTGCACGTAATGAGAGTTGTCGTAATACATGTTAATTAAATTAATTTGAAGAACCACTTTAAATTGAGGGTTACTTACTCCCTTTCACTTTAACTGATGTTGATTTTGACAAGAGTCTTGATCCCCTTTGCCTTGCGATTTACATCCGCGAATGGTACAGTTGCATACTTAAGTTTAGGACATGAATTTTCCACATTTTGCCAGATAGCATAAAAAAAAATTCAAACGTAACGTAAAAAAAATGCATTAAAAGTAATGATAGGGCCTTTTCCGGTGCACTCACTCAAATTTGAAGTTATCAATTTAACCATTTATTGAACATATATTTTATTATAAATGGTATATTCATCTAACGTAACTTAACTGTTCGTAGCCATCGAGAACGGAACAATGAAGTAAATAACTTTTTCCCATAAAATAACATGCAAAAAGACTGCCTCAACACACAGACTAGCCTAGTATGGCGGGTTATGTGAAACCTCAACTTATAAGTATGCAATTCTATTATTTATTTACTTATTTATTTGTAAGAAACAAACAGCCATTAATACAGATTTATATAAAATGAAGTTTTACAAATGGTAAGCCAACAAACTTTCTTATGCTAAAAGTGGTTAAGTAAATATGTTTAATTACAAAAAAAAAACAAAATAAGATGGGTGGAGCGGAAGATGAAGATAGGATCGGGACAGGAGATGCTCTCGATACATTTTATACGCGTGCATCAATTTGTGGTCGTACGTATTACTGCGGTTTGATATTTAGAAAGGGTATTGTGAAGAATGTCGATGTTGTGAAATTGTTCGTTATATTGTGCACAAATACGGGGAACTGGAGAATTTATCCTAATATTGGTCCTGCATGCGGGTAAATAAAAAAATCGATTTGTCGGGTTGGTCTTGACGGTATGTGAATGTTTATAAAGTTAATGAGCTCTGGCGAGTCCAGGCTATTATTCAAAATCTTAAATAACAAGATTTGATCAAATATTAAGCGTCGCGTTTGAAGCGTGATGAAGTTATAGAATTTTAATAATTCGGTATTATTTGCAAAGTGTAAATTAAATTTATAATTTATATGCTTTTAAAGAATTTACGTTGAATGCTTTCGATTCTCCCAATATGGGCTTGGTATAAAGATGTCCATATCGGTGTGCAATATTCTAAGTGAGGGCGGATATGATAAAATTTTACAAGCCAATAATACAATTTGTAAAGTTTTCTTAGTCCTCCTCACTAGATTGAACTGGTCTCATTAGCTAAGTTGGTTAAGCGGTTACCCCGGATAGGTAGAGGTACCTGGGTTCGAGTCCCAGATGCGACTGAAATCTTTTTAATTTCTGTTGTTTTTTCGGTTTCGTGGTTCATTTGGGATGTGTTAATATTATCTTCTTCAATGATTATTGTTATAATTTACATAGCGAGGGTAACCGCTTATTACCTACCTAAATAAAGTAAATAACTATAAATATTTGTAAATGTAAATAATTATCATCGAAAATTTCAAACCTCAAGTAGAATTTTTTTGAGTTATTTTCGGTTATTTTTTAAATCTGTTCTTGAGTCCTTATGCTTCGAAAAAAAAACATTTTAAATAAATACAAACTCTTCTTTAATAATTGGATGATTTGTATAGCGCTGTTTTGTGAAAAAATACCTCAAGGGCGCTGTACCAACCTTATAATAAATATGATAACAATACAAAATAAAACAGTAACTGCAACTTCAAGCGATGTGCAGTGTTTTCTAATATTTTGTCCTGTGCGTGTAAAATCGCTTTTTCCCAAACTAAAACTTTATAATTTATCGTGTTAATCTGAAGTGACCTGCCAGCTGCAGGAAAATATGTTTCTTTATCTGTTTGCACATAATAAGATAAACCTTAGTGAGTTATATTTGTACAGCGCTCTTGACGTGATTATTCACATAAACGGCGCTATACAAATCATCTAATTTTTTTTATTACCCGCCCGTATTTCAGTATACTTTCTCAGGAATGTAATCAGTCGGCTTATGTTGTTAGGGATCCTATCATAGAGCAACTTGACGAACATAAATATCTCCGATAGCGAGCTTAAAAAGCAACTAGAATTCCGGACCTATATTTGGTGTTGATTAAATTGCGTTATGCAGTTGTTTTTCGTCAAATTTCGAAATGTTAAATTCCGGAGTCAAACATAAACACGGGTAACTGCATAACTCGGCATCGGAATGAAATAAAATTTGTTTCAAAATTGGGTTAGTCGGTGTTGCCTTAGGTAGGTAATCAAAATGTTTGGTTCAACTTTATTAAATTTCTACATTTTCTTGTCAAGCCGCAGCTACTTGTTTTGGAGGTAGATATGAGTACAAGAGGCGCCTGGCCGTCTAGAAAATCCGATTAAACATCTCAAAAACAAGTCGATAACTTTTATTTTTTTTTCCAAAGGCCAACCCATCGCGACGAAGATGGAAGTTACCACTGAACATGTAATCCCTGGGAGTGTTATGTGTACCGACTTAAAGAAACCTGGGGCTGATTACGGTTCCGACGGTTATAGCAGCTCTCATTCAGCGAATGACATTCTTTAAAATGATCAATATTTGCGTAGTTTTAACAAAATAACTGATTGATCTTAAACGGTATTAGTGAGTCATTTGACGCGTAGTGATGCTATTAAATTAATCGAATCAATGAAATTGTGAAGTGCCTCTGCCAAAAGCCCGAAACGTCAGATAAAAGTTATTTAATTTTTAAAAATTGTAATAAACTACTCTATACATAATTGAGTATGTATGGTGCACGTATAATTTTTAATAATATTGTAATAATTACCGCAAACTGACATGGAACCGGACTCGCAGTTAAGCAAAATGGTTTTATCCTTGAAAAGAATCGGAATAAGTCCCCGATGTCGCCAATTAACATACGAGCTTTCGACTCCTAGACAGGTCATTGGAATTGATAATTTACAAGAAAAAAATATGTATTAAATGAAGCAAACACACACTTTGCTATAAACCACAATATATTTTATTTTTCGCCAACTGGTTTCGCTTAGCTCAAGCTCCATCAGGGCAAATATAATAACTAAAACAGAGTTATCGGTTATATATAGTTACAGAATACAATAGAGATAATACAAAAGAGAGGGAAAAGAGAACAACATATTAGAGGGAGACAACAATAGAAAAGTATTCTAACTAGTACGACAGAAATGTGTTTGTATTATTTAGTATGATGTCAAACCACAAAATGATTGCTTCTTATGAAAATATAATATTTTTAAATCTTCGATGTATTTCGCCCGAAGTAAGATAAAATTTAGCTCACTTCTGGCACGCGGATACGCCTGCGAAGCACTTTTAGCATAGTTTTATATCTTCAGTGGAGACACTTATAGATCGCAGTGGGTCCAGGACTTGTTTGTCTACAGTACCGTGAAGTAAAGTTCTGGAAATAGAAATTCTATGGAAAGGAGTATCGATCTCGTGGCTCTCCTACATTCAACCCCCCCCCCCCTATCCCACCTCGTACTCTCCGTCTTCTGTGGCAGAAAGGCCTCGTTCGCATGAGGGGTTTTTATTTCGGCGCGATGCGATTGTAGCTATTTTGGTTTTAGTCTCATCTGACTTAATTCTGTAGTTATCCCCGTGTAACCTAAATTCTATAAATATGTTTAAAAAAATATATATACATATATTAATATTTTTAAAAATTCTTATAAGTTGCATTACAAGTATTTTTCAAAATATTTAATTAAAGGGTTTCAATTCTCGACGGTGAGGGTGTTTGAAACGACTTTACCCGTGATTGGTCCATACACAATAAATGCAATGTTGAAATATTTTATTTTCACTTACGTCAATTTATCTGCTATTTTAAGGCAGCCGTTTTCAACTTCATGCGATTATTTCAGAACGCGGTTCAATTACTAAAATGTTTCGATTGTAAACCGAAGTTTTTTTTGGCAAAAACTCAACGATCACATTAGGAGGCGCCGAATAGTAATTCATCATATCCTAACTTACTTGTATGGGTGCATACCACATGAGTGAATATTTCATAGATATAGACTGGAAAGACGAGAGAATAAACTAAAAGTTTTTATTTAAACGCCAAGGCGTCTTTTACATATAAATACATATTTTTTAAATCACATATAAGACAAAAACTTGCACAAAAGTTAATTACATTTCAAAATTTCACTTGAAATAAAAATAAATTGCACCATGGCTAACAATACGTAGCATAGACAGTCCTGATTTAATTAATCTCATTCAATTTCATATATGGTACCTACGAGAGCCACTCGTTTCAAAATCCTGTATATATGTAACAACACCAGGACTGAGCATTACAAACACTCGCTTGTACTTAGATTACATGAACTTAGTAATAGGTTCGCAGATGCAGCGGAACTGCACAGAAGGCTATACTGTCATATATTTTCATTCAATATTAATTTAACCTAAGTTTCCTATATGTTTTATATGTACTCATATCTTTTACTTTTACAACCTCCTTGAACTTTTATTCTTTATATACTCTCTGATGTCATTGTACGACCTAATGCCAAATTTAATAGTTACTTAGAAATTATTTGCTCTATTCTTACGCTTCTAGTTAACTGTGAAATGCGATTATTATTTTTGTTATTTTTATATAAGTCGATGTAAACTTATAAACTGGGTAGAAATAGTTAATATATTTTTTTAGTTTTATTTATTATCAGTTTTATCATCGATTTTTGTTAATATTATTTGCTTTAATGGGGACATTAAAATATTTAATAACATTTATTGCAAACATCGAGCAAATCTTCTTCAATACAAAAATCTAACATACCTAAATCTGGTTTAACATTATTTTCAGAAATACATTTTTTTTTTTTGTAAATGATTGTACAAATTGAATTATTTGTCGCAATATAGTCCGGAAGCGTTTCAACGCAGGCCGCTAGAGGCGCCAGCGTAGCATGTTTCCAGTATTTTGACGGAGCTGTGCGTATTAGTAGTTTATAGTATGTGATAAAATAAACGACTTTTCGAATGTGTACAGTAACTACACACAGGAGACCCTGAGGGAAATAATTTCCCTCAGGGCCTATATCATCTTTGGGGATGCTGTGTGGAGGGTCCTCTAGAGGATAGGAAGGAGTGAACTTGGGTCTTGAAGAGACCCATGTTATAGGATGGAGGAAACACAGAGGCCGGTAGTTCATTCCACAGCCGAGCTGTTGAACACAAGAATGAATCGTCGAAGCGACTATCGTTTACATTTGGTGTCTCCTTTTCACTAAAAACAATAAGTCAGCTTAAACAAGACAAAGTGGAAGTGTATATATATATATGCATTAATAAACACAATCCTAAGTATCTGCTATTCGCCTCAACTCTAATTGCGCGACTTATGCTCGTTACACATCTGCACTGAAAATTGAGATTTGCATAGCCTTGGGATAGCAAAGTAAAGTTTCGTTATAATTTCCACCTTGATGAATTAAAACAATGGTGTACCTTCTCTACGCTTTGAAACATTACGCAAATGCTCTTTGAATGAGAAAAGGATAAGATAAATTTGTAGCACTTGTATTCTGTACGATAAATAACACATTGTTTTATTGCATTGTCTGGGGCAACGGAAACAAGTCTCGAGGACGTCTCAGTAAGAAAAGCGAAGAAATTTATTTACTTATTTCGCAATCTTTCTATGGGTACCGCCGCCTCGGGCACCTTTAATTGGATAATCAACACCTCTGCCGTAGGTGTCACCACAATGGTTCGCCGCGTTTGGTGACTTGGCCGGGGTGCCTGGCTTCATGGGGGAGAGGTTTGTCCAGGTTTTGGCGGCCGATGTCTCTGCTCACCAACTCGGGAGAGGCTAGTTAAGGAATACCTTTAACCTCTCCAGTCGGACTCTCTCGACCCATCGCCCTGCACCGCAGTGTTAGAGATGGATTAAGCGATGAGGCCACGACTAAAGATGAAAAATTGCACATTAAAAATCGATTTTTCGTATCCTTGTTCTCAGGAATGTATGGCCGCCTGCAGAGGCGTAAAAAATAAAATAAAAAGTAAAAAAAATTGCGAGAAATCAATCTACACTTTCAAAAATACCTATAAATCGTCGCGCCGCTTGCGCCCCACGAACCGTCCTAATATACGTATCGAAAGCAGGAACTAAGTATGTAAAAAGACGCGCATGTCATATTCAAATGTATATGTGTGCGCAATGCGCATTCGATGGAAGACGCGTTTGTGTTAGTGTTGAAAAAGGCCGCGCCTTTAGGTACAAATCACAAAAGTAGCAATCAGTTGGTACCGGTATTAATTAGCAGCAATTTATTAACGAAATATTTATCATATTATGTTGTTTTTCTTCTTATGCTGCCGAAAATATATCCAATAATTGGCTTGTAATTAGCGTAAATGAAGCGGTTATTTGGATATTTGATGTGACAGGTAATCCCAACCAACATCGGCTAAACCCAGCAGTTTAGCTATTCTCATCGAAAACTTATCAAGTCTGTTTAAGTTTGTTTTTTTTTAATATCAATTAATTCGCTGTTTGTTCTCCTGCCTGCCTACCTTGATTAAAAGCTGTGTGCACGCCACTACTGGTCGCCTGTTATAGACTGTTATTCGGTAATGTTTGTATATTTTAATTGAGATCGGCATCCTGTTAATTTTCCCCTCGGTCCCGACCCGGGCGATACTAATTTGTTTTGAAGGGTGGCCGTTCTGTGTGTTGTACCATAGGTACAACCCGGTTACCCAACTTTACCTTGTAATGATCACAGCCGCAGAGTGAGTATACACAAACCTGGATCGTGCCCCAACTACTGTGATTCTGCTGATTTCGAAGCGAACCTTCCTGCCAACGGCCGCCGCTTGACCTCGATCGCGTGTCTAGCTCTCCGAAAATCATCGATTAATCTGAGAAAATCGGTGAAAAGCATTGTGAAATTGTGTGAAAGCTTTTTCGTTAATAAAACATTGAAGTGGGAGAATGGCCATCATCTGAAAGCTTTCAAAAATCGTTTATATCAGATGGGCGTGAGAACTGGCGCTGAGGCGGGCGAGCACTGTTGTTAATAGGGTGATGGATGGATGGCTCGACAAATGCGGCGCCTCAGCTCTGAAGCGGTTTTCTCCAATCGTTGAACGTTGCAGACTCTTCACTTACGGTTTTCTCAATAGGACACCTTTTGAAGAATTATTATGTTATTTCTTCTCGGTGTGTTCGCATTCCTGTTTACATATTTTATTTTTGTTTGTATAATACACGCATCTTCTTCCCCTTGTCCCATTCGAGTCGGGAACCCATCGCATCGACAAGGCGCTTCCAGGCGTTCCTGTTCCGTGCATTGTAGGTCCTGCCTCTCCTTGCACAGCCTTTTCAGCGGAGTTCTATCTTCTATCAGTGGTTCGATGTTTATCTCATCCTGGATCCTCGAGCTTTTTATTCGATCCCATCTTGAGACTCTTGCAACTACTCTCTAAAGCCTCATTTCGGCAGCTTGAACCTTGAAACGTGTACGCTCGTTCCACATACAAATATAATATTACATTATTTCAGTTTAATTTTGGCGTGTAGAAGAGTTCGGCATTGCTTATATGTATATACTACCGATCACCAGCAGTTCAGACGAAATCTTTAGGAGAATCTGTGTTTTTAGTATTAGGAAATATACCTGCTTTGTTGACCCGATATGAAATTTCAGAGCATTCGGGTGTTATTGAACCTTTAGTAGTTTATTTCGGTCTGTTTTTGCCAATTGAGTCAATATTATTTCAAAACCATGAAACTTTAAATTGGGTGGTGGTGAATAAAATCATAAGTCGTCGCAATAATAATCGGTTGATTTGTATAGCGCCGTTTTTGTGAAAAATCACCTCACGGGCGCTGTACAAATATTACTTCATATTCTCTATCTAATTATGTACAAACAGATGCAGAAAAAAACATACTTACCCGCACCTGTCAGGTCGCTTCAGATGAACACAGTTTTATTGGAAAATTTAAGCTTAGAGAATATACGGTTTTTTCAGTAGCTATTTTATCCTCCTTCTCTATTGATATTACATTTATTAGTAGATTGGTGGCACAAGAAGAGTTGGTATTTATATTTTTTATTTTTACATGAATACCGCACAAGAGTACCAACTGCTCCCAACCGTCTGGAGCCAGTGAGACTATGGCATCCCCAATTGGGGAATGTTGTGAGGCTGAAGGTATTGAGAAGGGGAAGAGGAAGTTGGGGAAATGCCTGGCTATTCAGATATGGTCACCAAACACGGCCAAAAGCCATTTCAAGCGACGTTTCAATTCTGAATGGTGGTCTTTCACCAGGGCGATACTGAGAGTATCTTACACTCTGGATGTATTTGAAATATTTATAATTTTTAGGACTGGAGAATATTTATAAAATTACCCTAACAAGCTTAAGAAGTTTTTAGTAGATATTTACATTTTTTACACATTTAGTTGGTAGCAATGAATGTGGCCAAAGAAAAAATTATAACACCATACATAGCTCTAACAAAACAATAAAGTAGACATTTTTAATGAACTAGACATTTTTAATGAACTAGACATTTTATATGAACTAGATATTTTTAATGAACTATACATATTTATTGAAGTAGACATTTTTAATGAACTAGTCATTTTTAATGACCCGATTAATTTTTTTAAAGTTCTACGTTTGATATTAAGCTTATAATGTGAAGATGCCCTTTATTAGTCAGTCAATAGTACCAAAACTGTGCGTCATTAGCATAGGTGACAGTAATTAATAGTTCATGTCATTATGTTTTCTACCTTTTACTTTTTGTCATTAACTTAAGTATATATTTTACTGAGGTGATTATTGTTGTTTAATGTATTTATTGATTCTTATAATTGTATAAGCATTCATGTATGTAATTTTAAACATATTGACTGTTTTATTTACTCAAATAAAATAATATAATATTTTGTAAAAATAAGAGCGTTCCCATGATAGACCCTTGAGGAACTCCAGAAAACGACAAACATTCAACAGAACTAGAATTCTGTGGAGACTTAATTAATTGATTATTTATTGATGATTAGTCGTTAGTATTGTAAGCTATGACTTAAGGAGAGGATATGGAGATGATGGTCATGTGACATTCTGAACATTGGACATGTATGGAATGCTTTGGGACTGGGTGTTTGAACTACCAAGTATTATTTTTTCTGCAGTCTCACTGTTATAGCAGTATTTATGTCCTTTATATTATTAATATTATATATTATAATTCATAGTTCATAGTTCATGTACTTATGTTCTCTACCCTTTTCTCGTTTGTCATTAACTTAATTATTGTTGTTAAATGTATTTATTAATTATTATAATTTTCGAAGCATTCATATATGTAAGTTTTGAGCATATTGCCTGTTTTATTTACTCGAATAAAATAATATAATATTTTGTAAAAGTAAGAGCGTTCCCATGATATACCCTTGAGGAACTCCAGAAAACGACAAACATTCAACATAACCAGAATTTTATGAAGGCTTCTTGTTGATGTCATATTATTTATTAATCATAAGTCGTTAGTATTGTAAGCTATGCATTAAGGAAATGATATGGAGATGGTGGGCATGTGACTTTTTGGACATTGACCATATATGAATGCTTTGGGACTGGGTGTTTGAACTACCAAGCATAATTTTTTTCTGGGGTCTCACTGTTGTATTGTTGTAGCAGTATTTATGTTCTATGTATTATTTTCTTACTTTGACAAATACCATTAATCAATCACAATCATTACATCAGCAAATAAATAGCTCTCTCTCTCTATTTTATCGCTTACTCCTAAGCCCCCCCTGCCAACAATGTACACTCTACTCGAAAAAGGGCACAGCTGTACCAGAACAAATCTAAAACTAAACGAAACGAAACGGTATAGGTATAATACGTATGGAGGGCAGTTTCACCCAGAAGTTTCTTCGTTGTTTACTTTACGACAAAACTTTTGTCGTTTAATAATGAAGTAGGTACTAACCCAATAATTTTGTTTCCTCTTGTCGAATTTGAAACTTGAACTTATTTCCTACGATCCTGTGTCGACGCACCTGAGCCAAATTGGAAAAATATTTTTATCTTTCTATTTTTTAAATTTCAAAACAATTTTTATTTGAGTTGTTAGTATAATTACATTTGCCAGGTGTACATATTTTTTGTTTTTACGCGTGACAGCAGTTTTACCTTTGAAATGCATCCTCAAACTGCGGTATAGAATCATTTATTTACGAGGTATTTTCGTATGCAAGTTTTACGACTAACGCGTAGAGTCTCAGCTGCTCTAATACTGCGAGAATGAAATAAGTAAGGAGATGAGAAGGAGGGAAGGTTAGGAAGTGTTTGTTTATTCAGATTTGGTTATTAAATACGGATAAAGCCATTTCGAGCATCTTTTCAATTCTGAATAGTTTTCTCTACGAACTGTTATAAAACCCTAACCCCGATCATTGAGAGCGCTTTTTGCGTGGGACTGGCCGTGGCTTAAAGCCAGGAGGATGGAACGCCAATATTATGTATTGCTTCTTACCAGTGGCGATTCGTGGTCTTCTTAACTGGGGATTCAACCAGAAATTCAAAAGATGATATTATATTTCATCAAATTGTAGAGCTTGGCAAACTAAAGGATGAGCCTGGCCCTAGTACTGCGCAGCTTTGCCGGAGTTCTTCGGATTGGTGTCGATTGACCCCGTCTCCTACCAAAATCGGTTTCTGCGCATCGACCATCATGCGCATTGATTTGTTTGCCAAGCTCTTTCTGTTTTTGTCTTTCAGCGAATCGTAGAATACAGCGACTGTCATATAATTTTAAAGAAGTTGATGGGAGGGGTACTGTAATAACTGGCGACCAGAGACAACACGGGGTTTGTCGAAACTTCTTATCTAAAAAGGGATTGAATTTTGAATACGAAAAAGTATGCAAGGATTTACAAATGCCATTAAAAGCAAACGGTTTGAGAAACGCAGGAAGAAGAAAATAAGAACTATAGAAAATAAAAATAATAACATTTTTCTTGTATCCTTATTGTGCAAAGTTCAGCCGGCCGGCAGTGACCGATAGGGCCATCTCGGTAACACTCGTAAAATTTTGAGGTCACGTGTGTTTAAAAATTCCTTTTTATCGCTGCGCACAAACTTTGATATGATTCGGCCTATGTTATTAAATTTCACCGTCAGGGACTTTTTAATGTTTCGTATTTGTTGTATGACGTATTTGCTTGTGATCGTGAGCCCACATGGGCTAAATCCATACAGCCACAGCACCTTCGCGTGGACAATGTGCGTGTATTATAATACAAGTTAGTTTTATTTTCTCATATTTTTAATTGCGAGTTCACTGCACAATCACTCTTTAGAGAAATACGCCACTGCTTTTAACAAAGATACAGCGAAGGTTGCGCTTTCCGTATGACTATGTATAATGTAAATATACTTTCCTTTGGCTTTTGGCCCGTCCAATATCCTCCCGATGCTAATGGGTTAGCCAGTTTTGGCATGCGTTCCCCGAGCTCGAAAGCTGCCCACTTTAGGCAACATAAAACTGGGTTTGCTAACGATGAAATATTATTCGTAATCTTTTTTAACAGCCCTTCGCACCGGCGACTAAATTCACGTAATTATTATTTCTAAAATAAATAGTTAAACTTTGTTTTAACACTTTGTTGTTGTAATAAAACCGACATGTTTCGTGAGCAGTGCTCATCTCTTCGGGGTTTATATAAAACTAAATTATAAATAATATGGACTTACATGTATTGTACTGTAGGAGAGAATCGGAAGGGGAGAGGGAAGGTATTCATTTGTTGAAATTAAAAAGATTGTAAATAATAATAATAATCGAATGACATTTATGAAAAATTATGAAAAATCACCTCAAGGGCGCGGTACAAATATTACTACATATTCTCTATCTAATTATGTACGGATACAGAAAAACATACTTACCTGGCAGGTCGCTTCAACTGCTGAGGCTGTGCAAATCGCAAGTGCGCCCCACCTTCGAATTTGGCAGCCACCTCTGGTCGGGAGTGCTCACCTCGGTCGGGAGTCCCAAAATATCTGAAAAAACCCTTGTCTCTGCAGAAACGGGCAGTCCGTTTGATGGATTCGCTTATCTTAACAAACGGATTGCAATTTTGGGAGTACATGTCAGGTGGGAATGCTGTCCTTGTTCTATCGCTATTATAATGGATGATGCTCTGAGGAACTAGCGTCATTGATCCATTCAGCACCAGTGCACATTCTGGAAATACGCCAAACGCGCACCCAATATTTGCACACGGTAGACATTTGTCACATGATAACGGGTCGCTTCTACGAGTCGTTCCTGTGTTCAACAGCTCGGCTTTGGAATGATCTCATACAACATGGGTTTCTTCAAGATACAGGTTCACTTCTTATCCTCTAAAAGACCCTCCATACAGTATCCCCGTAGACGATATAGGCCTTGAGGGAAATTATTTCCCCCAGGGCCTCCCGTGTGGAGTTTACTGTAAAAAAAGTATTTTTGGAAAATTTATGCTTAGAGAAGTTGTGATTTTTAAATTGCTATTTTATCCTCCCTTTCTATTGATATTACATTTATTTGAAGATTGGTGGCAGAAGAAGAGTTAGTATGTTTTTGAAATTTTTAGGACTGAAGAACATTTATAAAATGACCTTATAATGCTTAAGAAGTTTTTAATAGATATATACCCTTTTTTACACATTTAGTTATTTACAGTGTTGCGGGCTGTGGAGGCATTTGCGCACCGGTGTGTGATTTTTTTTTTCTTTTTTTACTTATTCTATAAGTGACTTTAGGTAGGTTACTGATATGCGTATTTTACATGTTATATTATTTAGTACATTATTTTTTACCTGACAACAACAGGTCCCGAGAAACCTGGTTAAGTGTTATAAGACCGTAAAGAAAATGACAAAAAACGATTACTCCACCTGTAAATCAATGGAATAATTGAACAGTTAATTTTTTGCCTGATTCTTTCAACGATGTAACCACAATAAATATGAATTCATGATAAATATTTATTAAAAATATTTTTTGCCCTCGTGCCCCATTTCAGCCACTCACCGCCATCTGCATGTAGCCCTTCATCGCCCCCCATTTGTCCTTTAAACCACCACCGCTCCTTGGATCTCTCTAACGCCCCCGTTGGGAACCTATGCTCTGACTGACAAATGAAATAAATTATCTGCTAAACAAAAAAGAATTTTTGGTATTTTAAAAAGTTTGTATTGTGAAGGGCCAATGTCTTTCTCCAGTATGCGTCGGTGCTGGCAGCTGGACTGAGCGGGCTTCCATGATGAGGATATTCCCGGAGCTGTTTATCCTTCCCCTCACTCCTGCCACCCTGGATCTTACAAGGGCTACAAAACCGGGAACTCGCCCTTCCGTGAACACACTGGAAGCGCTGCAGTATCTGGGGAGGCCAAACATTATGCGGAAGTCGTTATTGTATTGGACACGAAGTCTTTCTATACTGTTTGGCCAGAGTTCGCACTTATATAATGGCCCGCAGAAGGCAAGGAAGGCTGTTCTTTTTACTGCAAAGGCGAAATCTGCCTC
The DNA here is from genome assembly GCA_022606495.2 of Halesus radiatus. Classification (NCBI taxonomy): domain Eukaryota; kingdom Metazoa; phylum Arthropoda; class Insecta; order Trichoptera; family Limnephilidae; genus Halesus; species Halesus radiatus. Next base: position 10,449 of record JAHDVE020007305.1, on the reverse strand, counting down.
TGAGCATGTTCGCTTTTCCTATCAATGTCGTTATCATCCATCAGAGTACTGATGATTATGTGTCCTAGGTATTTAGTTCCTTCAGTCACTTTCAGGATCACACCGTCCAGGGTAACTGGAGGACTACTTTTCGGATAATAAGTCGTGGTAATTGATTCAAGAAAAAGGAGTATGTGCTAGAACAATAGCAGAGCTGCATTTTATTATATTTGCAATTTTTAGGTCACATCTTCGATTTGCTCATGGATTTTGCAATTCTTTTTCATGGATTTTCTTGCTCGTGTGGAAGGCCGTCAACGTTTTCAAACAAATGGTCGTTCTCGAGCCACTGTCGTTTTCAGTCCGTATTGAATAGGTACCCACCTCGAGAGATTTGTATAAAAAATTAACGATACAATTAGCTCTCACAAGGCCAATGTGCAAACATCGCGTGCTGCTGCTAGGTGTGTGTAAAATTCTCATGTGGGGAAGGAAGATATTTTTATTACTTTTTTATTTTTTACGATACGGTTGCTTTGCATTGTACTCAGTGTTGCCAGATGTATGGTTTTTTACCATGTTTTCATAGTCTTTTAGCGGTTCACCAAACATATGTGGGAACATTGGTTCACTTTTTTTTCTAGAAACTCTATCTCTGCACACACACTAGTTAAGAAAGTTGAAACTTGATACAGGGATGTTTGACTATTCGTCTTTCTTTGCCCATACTTTTTTAAAAGATTAAACAAAAAGTGTATTTATAAAAAAATCAGTAATTGGGATGTGATTCACTGTGTTACCAGTGGTGTGTACAGTGAATCACCTATATATATATACAGTGAACCTATTCATGACCGAGTACCGAGTATTAAAGAAAAATAAATCTCCGCTATCTTGATTATTTTCTTTGCGGCAATTTGTTATGGAATAGATGAACTGTTAGAGAAACCTCGGTAGAACCTTCACAACTTAATGGATCGCGATTCACTGTGCGCTCGAGTGTGTGAGCCACTGTGTACCTCACCACAATTATTATTTAAAAAAAAAAACCACAACAAATTGTCAAAAAAAGCTTCTTTTATTTTTTTATTAGTTTCTATATAATTTTGATATTACAATTTAAGGTATAAATATTAAAAATACATATATATTATAGAATTTTTTCATAGTCCTCCTCACTAGGAGATCCTGTTCTGAGGCGGACCAGGTTTTGCACAAAGGGCTTTCAGCGACTTCTATATTTCAACTTCAAGGTTAGGGTAGGGTCTTTCCAGTAATTTCCATGACGTTTTTTTGAGAATAGTAGTCAGTTCTTGTTCTGGCAATTCCTTAAGCCAAGTTTTGCTGGACTTGATGCAATTATTGATTGAATTACTTTTTTTGATATTAAGTGGGAGTTTGTTATATGATTTTACAGCTAAAAATTCAGAGCTTCTTTGTCCAAAAGTAGTATTGCATTTAGGTATATTTATCTTATCTAGTTGCTTTGTTCTGGTATTGTGATCATGAAGAGTCATAGCCATTTTCTTATTTTTAGATGATTAACTAGAATATTTTTGGCAAAGATTCTTTGGATACTTGGAACGTTAAAATGTTTAAAAACTTCCATTGTTGACGTCCTTATGGGGACCTTTAAAATAGTCTTTATGAAGCATTACTGGGTTGTATTTAACGGTTTCGTGCAATTTGATGCAGCTGAGCCCCATCCTAATTCCATATTCCAAATGAGAGTGAGATAAAGCATAATATACTCTATTTAGATCCCCGGTTGATTGGATATTTCGTAATTTTTTGAAGAAATGTATGAGTTTCATTAACCTTTTTGAAGTTCCGTTAATGTGTACATCCCAGCTGCTCTCTGAATTGTGATAGTTGCTTGAAAATAACGATGAATGAATATTAATCAAAATAAATAAATAAATCAGTAATACACTATCTAAGCGATAGACAATAGAAATATTTAACCCGAATTTTTATTTTACCCACGAAAACATAAAAACCATCTCCAACACAACAAAAGGACTGAAGTATGACAAAAGCATCACAAGGACTTCACTGTGTGAAAAGGACAACAACATCACATTATCTTGGTTACCCCGGTGATTCGCTGTGTACACCCGGTTTCTATGTTCCCACAACCAGCCTACCAACTTTTGTGGAAATAATTTAATATAGGTAATTTTCTTTTTAAATTAGATTATATTTAATCTATGTAAAATAAAAATAATATAACAGCACACATTGTTCGGTTTAAATAGTAAGTTCACTTATGATTATTAGTGTTTTTCAGATTTTAATGTTATTCTTTATGTTTATGTTTTTAGTTTAATTCGGAATATCATTGCTCCTTTATATTAGAAATTACTAATAATAGACCATCATCTCTTTCAAATAATGCAAATCATTGCTTTCTATGCCTTTAAATGTCAAAGTTATACATAACCCGCTGATGTGTACCCGGCCTTGCTCGGGTTTATATAAAGTTATGAAGTTGTGAATTCTTGCTTGTCATTAGGGTGCCATAATTGATTTAATAGCCAAAGTAACTATCTCTAGCAAAGAAACTATTTGAAAATTTTATTCCATTCCAAACGTTTATTTTTTTCAAAACATATCTAAATAATAGAGTTCTTATGTAGGTACCTACTTGTGTTTTACATTTTGAAAATACTTTACCCACAATAACCATCTTCTTTTGGATATGCAATCTGTGGCTAACCAGAGTGTTACATCTATGGACTAACCTAAATGAAACATGGCGGGTTCAATGTTTTTCATACTAATTTTAAAACGTTATAGCGACAGTTTTACATATTGGATTTTATTCAAACTACTTTCTAAACCCTCCCGGCACTAATAAGAACAAACTGTGCTATTTTCAGCGAAACCGGTCCAGTGATTTTTGAGAACATCGACGACAAAGAAACAAACAAACTTACATTGATTTTATATATATATAGATAACAACCGTCGTAATTCGTCCTTCTTTTATCACCAAATTCCCAGTAAACAAAAGCGTTTCATTAACCTACTGTAGAGTTAATCAAGCCTCGCTAGACCATTGTGTTATTCGTCACGAATATAATATCAGTGTTAACATTTAGTGTTTTAATCTACCAAGCAACAATACCCATCCGCACCAAGAGCTTCGCGAACGAACTCAATCCATCCATAAGTCCAAAGCCTTGGAAACTTGGGCTGATCGAGGAATCGCTCGCACCCCACAGTACGTTATATTGTCAAATAAAACAAACACTTTATTTTGCACAATTAATTTATTTTTAATTTATCACCAATCGGTTTCGCTTATTCCAAGCTTCGTCGTGTCAAAAGTCCGAATAACCGAAGAGAATTTATGATTCGATGTCTGAATGTGAATGAAGGAAGGAGTATGTGCCAAGACAGTCTTGTGGCGGTCCATCCGCCCTGCCCACCCCTGCGGATAAATGGCATGGTGGTTAGTTAGTTATACAGTCTCCGTGGTTGAGTGGTTACTATTAATTCGGAGGTCACGGGTTAAATTTTTTTTGTTTACATTTAATTATTTCACATTTTGTTCATTTAAAATAATGTGTAGGATATTTGCTGCTTGTTCCAGAGTGGTAGATACTGTCAGTATCGCCCTAATGAAAGACCACCATTCGTAATCGAAACGTTGCTTGAATGACCTGTGGCTGAGTTGATTCCGCATCTGCGCAAGATCCACAGCCGTGAGTTCAATTCCTCGGCTGACTAATTCCCCCATTAGCAACATCTTCCGTTTACTGTGATAGTAGTAGGAGATTTTCAAATGCTGTCAAGTTATTCGTAACCGGGAATGTTTGTCTTAAAAAAAATGTTTTAGCTGTGTTTGGTGACCAGATCTGAATAGCCAGCTGCTTCCTCATCTTCCTCTCCCCCATCTTATTCCACTCCTCAATACCTTCATCCTCACAACATACACCTAGGAAGCAGCTGGGACATTGTATGGTATCACATTTAAAAGAAATAGTTTGGTTAATTTATCTTAGGTTAGGTTAGGAAGACATGGCGCGATGTCTGTAAGTGTCGGAATAACGCGGCCAATGTACGGCGATGGTCGGTTAGTTATTTCCACAATCTGATGGACTCGATGAGTGATGTGATGACGAATATTTGGGACGGCAGTTTGTTGTTCGGTAGTTTTCCTCAGCAGCGCAGCACGAAACAAGTTGTAAAGCATCAGAAGCAATAAAACTCCTCGCCTCTGCGCCGCTTTGCCTCTTGCCTCTTGGGGAGCCACGACCCTGAGAGTCGATACGGGCCGTTGACCGCCGGGCAGACCGACCGAATACAGGGTTGCCAAAATAGCAATACTCTTTTTAATCTCTAAAGTTCTTGCAAAAAGCTAAACGAGCTAAGAAAACTGAAAGAAAATGTCGGAAAATAAGTACGTATGCTTGGTACATGGTACCATTACAATAAACCTATGAAAACTTTAAATTGGAGGATAATACACATACCGCTAGCACTGCCATCTTCGTCAGTTGTGGTTTCATTAGACGCAGATATTGCTAAAACCGAGAAGATGGATAACGATAAATTGATTTAATTGGGTTGGGATTTAGGTTATAAAATAAAATTAATAAAAATAAAACAATAACTTTGTTTATAACCACGAGAATTTTATTTAATTTTATTACTACCGACCGGTTTCGCTTAACATAAGCATCTTCAGGGTACAAAATTTAAACAGTTTAATTTTTGTACCCTGAAGATGCTTATGTTAAGCGAAACCGGTCGGTCGTAATAAAATTAAATAAAATTCTCGTGGTTATAAACAAAGTTATTGTTTTATTTTTATTAAATATGTCTAACCACAATGACTGATTTCTATCAAAATAAATAATATTAAATTTGGGAATAGGATTATAAAATCCTCAAACATGTTGTGGCGGACGCTAACGCTCAGTTGACAGTTCAGTTGACAGTTCAGTTGACAGTTCAGTTGACAGTCGTACTCGCGTCTGTGCTGTGTCTGTGCTGTGCTGCACTGCACTGCACTGTGTAATGTGAATAATCGCGTCTGCGCTGTGCCTCTACTGTACTGTTCTGCACTGCACGGTGCTGGCATACGTGAATGAACCTTAATAATTAATTTAAATGTAAGTACCTGTTTTTAAGAGTACTCGTATATGCATCGACCGTCCCAACGAGCAATGTCGTTTGTGCAAATGGTAATTTCTTATTAGAGCTGTTTAAAGTTTCGTTTCTATGTGTTTAGAGTTTCACGTCTACATTTTTATTATTTTTAATATAAACAAATATAGTGTTGTTTTTGATATTTTGCGTAAACTCCTATTTATTCCTTTGGTAAAACATATTGCAACCACTACAGCTCTTATGCAAAGTTACCAATTTACGCATCCGACATCTGATATTTTTTTAAACTTACACATATTTTTATTAGCATAAATTAATTTTGACAAAACATGCAGAAAAGCTGTCAATGCGACCGCTTTGTAGGACTCCCCCTTTTTGTTTTCATTTCTATTATTCTTGTACTATTCACGCAATTATTTCTATACATAAAAATTCATACAAAATACGGGCAGAAGAGAGTTATTAAAGCAAAATGTTGGCTTTTTTTTTTTAGATGAACAATGTGTGTCGTCATATTTTGACTACCCTATCTTCATTTACACAAATCTGCACGAATACTGCCGTAGAGCCCACTGTCCCTGCCTTCTGCTCAATGGATGTAATCTGTATAATGATAGGTAGTGAAGATTTATTAGTCGTGATCCTCGCCTCAGCAATGTCCGTTGTCTGCGGACTGGACTGCATTGTGTCTGGTTTGTGACCCGCTTTACCTGTCCGGACTTACAACACGATTGGCAGGGGTATCGATTGGCGATCCAATTCACTCGCTGGAAAAATTTATTTCCTTATTTTTTTCTTCTGGTATCTCCTATCGGAGGCTGGTTACCATCAGGGTATTCTTCACCCCGCAAACTGCTGCCTAATACAAGATAGTGGGACTGCAATTTTTTTTTCGGTGGGTCAGAATTTTTCAAGATTTTCCTTCAAAAATTTACCCTGAAAAATTTTGACTCGAAGTTGAAAACATTTTGTGAAATCCATACATGTTTTCATAGTGTGTATTCTGATAGTACACAAATAAAAAGTCAAAAGAGAAATTAATTAAATAACTAACCATCACGCCGTTTTCCAGGTAGAGAGGACGGACCGCCAAACAATTCGATATTGGCGTACACTTCTTGCTTCATTCACTTGGTTCATACATTATATTCTGTTATTCCCTGTTAGTACTTGATTCACTTGATCGTGCCATGTCTTCCTCGGACGTCCCCGGCTTCTTCCATTCACATTCGCGTCATATATTCTCCTTACACTCCCTTGTTCGTTCATTAGCTCTACGTGCCCGAACCCAAATTAATTAAGCCTTTATTAATCAATATATTAAAATTATGTTAAAAATTTCGTCATTAAAATGAAACGTGTAATTTATTTTTTGACAAACTTGTTATAATAAATTAATCATGTACACGGTTTCATAAATTCACAGTCCTTCCTCACTATAGTCACATCAGTTGCGTCAATCGCACTATGACCCCAAGGGCTCTGCGTAGTTTTTCAAGGGTATGAATTGTACATTGATATTTCGACGACTGCTGTGGCCAAGGTGAATAAATAATGTTTTTATTTTTATTTTTTCAATTTAAATCAAATTTATTAATGTTATTATTAAATTCTGCAAGTACTTTTAGTTTTTATTATTGTGAGAGCTGTTTCGGCGTTCAAGGCCATTTTCAAAGTGCGGTTAATCCACATTGTGACGACTTATTTATATGATTTTTTTTTCTCCCACCCAATTCTAATTTGGACCGGTTTTTAAAAGTAATTATTCATTATCGGCAAAACTTTGTTAATTTAGTTAGAAAATAATTAAAATTCTCTAATCTGTGAGGTTTTTACATTTATAATGTGTTTCCCCGTATTTAAATAACAATGTTTTCTTAATTGATTTATTTAAATGTGTTATAGTATATCGGTAATATATAGAATACTAAAAATAATAATGTGAAGTATAGACAAATGATAAACATAGAACACAATAATGTAAGAATAGACAAATTATAAACATGAACAAAAAATTATTAAAGTAGCTAAGTAATTAATCAAAAATGTTAATAAAAAAATATTATAAAATATTGAATAACAAAAATATAATAGAAATTAAAAAATATTTTTTATTTTTTATTAATATTAATCTGAAAATAAATTCAAGAGCAAAAAATGTTTGATTATTTATTAAATTTAATTCACTATTAACGATTTTTCTGTTTTCTAAAATTTCAAATTTGTTTAATTGCAAACCGGTTGTATTAGCATGTAAAAAACCTTTAAACCTTTATTTATATCAAATGAATGATTTGTTTCTAAATTTGATTGGCAAATTCAGAATAGTTATTTTTATTTAAACACCTTAGGTGTTCCTTAACTCTAATACTGAAATATCTAATAGTCTTTCCTATGTAAAAATAGTTGCAATCATTACAAATTAAATAATAATCATAATATTAATAAAATATTTTTTAATTAATTTAATGATTAACGCACTTACCAAATTCATGAAAAAGAAGTACACTTCCATAAGAATTTTTACGCATTTTTCAATTTTCTGTTGTAATATTATGGTTCCTTTTCATATGGTATCCTTTATGGACTGCACGCCACCAAGTCACCATACTGTCGAGTGTGACTTTTTATAGGGGGATTTTTTTTAATAGAAATAATGTCAAATAGGTGGAATAGATCGAAGGAAGCAAATCAAGCGCAATTAAATTTAACAATGTGGTATGAACGCATGTAGGTAGATTAGGATGTGGTATGAACGCATGTAGGTAGATTAGGATTTGAGGTTATATTTGTTTATAATTTCTTCAAAAGATCAGTATCCACTTTGTGGCGTCATGATTAATAAATCAATTAAAAATTATTTTGTATTTATTGACATACACATACATCTTTCAAAATCGATGCTTTCTTCATCAGGAATATATAGAATACTAAAAAATAGTAATGTCCAGTGTGTAGACAAATTATAATATATTATATATAGGGACTAAATACGTGAATTATACTCTACTTGACCTCTAAATGATTAAGTGTAGACTATTCTCATATAATCTAAAGAAATCTTATCGTCTCTGCCTACTCCTGCGTAGAAACGGCGTGATGGTTAGTTAGTAATAAAATATGTATTATTTAATTTCGACTTTGTGTTTTGCCTTTCTGGTGACTGAGTCAATGCACTTACGGTGTGGTAGGTCCGTAGGCCGCGCGTTCGCCTCCCACTCGCCTTCCCGGGGTCGTTCCCTTATACCGCACCGGAGATCAGGGAAAATGTTTGTCGAATGGTTTACGTGCCTGCCTTCTATCAGTCCCTCAACTGTATTATCTCACTTGTCAACCGACCCACTCGGTGAGAACAGAGATGGCGCTGTTAGCTATATTTGTGATTTTAACACAAACGAGTATTCCCTTGAATGCGCATTGTACACGTGTACATTTTTTTGCGTAGAATAAAGTCAACATTTTAATATTATATATATGCGTCATTTTGCACAAACAGAAGAACAATTGGACAATTTCATTTGACCCGTCTTGTGCCTAGAAATCAATCACACCAAATACCAGAGACGTTAATTCCATACGGGCACATAAGCACTGCCTATCTTAGTGAATTTAAAATAAAAATTATATATATACAAAATATAAATTATTGCAAGAAATCAATCCACACTTTCAGAAAATCAGGAATTACATAAGAATGTAAACTGATGCACGTGTAATATTCAAATGTTCACTGTATTCTACCCAAAAATGTACATGTGTGCGCAATGCGCATTCAAGGGAAGACTCGTTTTTGTTTGTATCGAAAAAGGCCGTGTCTTTCTGTATAAATCACAAATGTACCAATCAGTGCCATCTGTTGGTACCTCTATTGATTTATCCAACTTTATTAATGAAATTAATATCATGGTATGTTGACTTTCTTTTGTGCAATTGCAAAAACATATGGAAATTTTATATATGCTGTAATTGGCTTGTAACGTGCGTAAATGAATCGGTTATTTGGATATTTGATGTGGCGGGTGATCCCGACCAACATCGGCTGAAGCCAGCGGCTTAGCCATTCTTAGCGAACCACATCTGTTGCAAGTTATTTTTTAATATCAATTCGTTGTTTTTCTTACTGCCTACCTTGATTAAAAAAAACTCTGTGCACGCCACTGCCAAATACCCTAGATGGTAATACGCTCAGCTTCTGATATTTTATATCTGAACATACTAAACTAGCGCCTCTAGTGGCCCTGGATGCACGAATTGAATTTTTCCACACAGTTTAATAGTTTTTTTTTAATTTATTTATATATGATAAATTAATAAGAATTAATTTGTTAAACCCCTGTTTTTAATATTAATTTATTGTTTAATATTTTATAATAACTTTTAATTAATTAATTACCCACTTTCACCACTTATTATTAATTTTTGATTATGTTTGTAATTTGTCGTTTCTTACATGATTTTTTTCTATGTTTATCATTTGTCTATACTTGTCATTATTTGTAGTATGCTGTGTATCCTGATGAGGAGAGCTTTAATTTCGAACATGTTGATATTTATATTATTTATTAAAAACAGTGGGTTTAAACAAAGTAATTTCCTCTTTTCCCCACCTTCCTCTCCCCCTTCTCCTTCCCCTCCCCTATACCTTCAGCCTCACAACATTCCTTAATTGGGAATGCCATAGTCTCACTGGCTCCAGACGGTTGGGAGCAGTTTGGGCATTCTTATTAATTTATTATTTATGACGACACAAAATAAGTACAAATCTATTGTGGAAATTATTTATCTTTAAATAGATATAAATATTAAAACGTCCTAATTAAAGCATATGCAAATTCAAAATAATCGTAAGAATTGTGATATGTTAAGCCAAAAAAGTCTAAAAATAAAAAATTAAAGGAAAATGTTCACAATTATTTATTAAAAAGTGTTTTATTCTCTTTTTATTTAACCACCAGATCGAGCGCGAACGGCGAGCGGCTAGACTTATAACTGTTAGTACCAACCTAGTAGCATCTTTAATGTTTTTTTTCTTCATTTATGAGCACTAAAGTGGTGATATGTAGATTACCTAATATGCATTTTATGAAATTTCAATTTCTACAATTTATTTAAAAAATCTATGTACGAAAAAACCAATTCGTACATCCCGGGCCGCTAGAGGCGCTGGTGTAGCACGTTGCTCAATGTATGGAAAATGTCAGAATCTGGGCGTATTGTCTATTTCTATGGAACGCCCTGATGAAAGTAACTTTGCATTTGCTTTCAGTTGTGTTTCGCCGTAGCCGTGTTTGTTTGGTGACCGGTTCTGAATAGCCGGGTTCTTCTTCACCTTCCTCTATCTCATCTCTC